>JABUQX010021836.1:37500-40000 GCA_015478945.1 Trachelipus rathkii
GATTTATTTTACATAGAAAATATTTTAACATACATACACATCTTGCATATTGTATTTACTTTAATAAAAATAAGTCCAACAACTAGTCCAGCTTGCTTACCATACACTAACTTATCTATTGAAATAATAATTTAATTATAAAAGGTTTAGACTTACTGTTATATCTGTGTTAATGGGTGAATCAAGGGTTTTATGAAGAATGATTCCAGAATACTAAGGTCCATTGGTTGGTTAGTCTTTGCGATTATTTTAAAATGTGAGGTAGTCACTAGTTGGAGTTTTATTCTGCTTGTTAAATGATATTCGAGTTGGGGATATTAAATATACTGAACCCAGTTCGCGGGATATTCCCCAGATGGCGACTCGTCCGTATTATAAGTTGGTGTATTGTATTGCCAATGTAGATAGTTGGACAGTTATCACAGGTAAATATGCTAGTGTAAGTGTGTCAGGCAATTTGTTCTTGTGGTTTAAAATAGTATTAATTTTATGGTTTAAAGTAAAAACTAGGTTTAATTTAGCTTAAGAAAGAAGAGAAAAGATGGCGATGAGGAGAGAGGGGAGTAATACTTAAAAATCCACGCTTTTGCTTGTATACTAAACTATTTTAGTGAAACAAGAAATCAAACTTTAGACAGATGTCACATTACAGTACGCCCAAATATGCTTAATTATTTTAACGTTTAACGGAGATAAACGTCTACTTGTTCAAAAAAAATGGATTCCTAAGAGAGTTCTAAACCTCACTAAAAAGAGGAAGTTGAAAATTAATAGCAAAACAATGCATGGAATTCAAAAAGGTTTAACTCTTATCATATATATTCAGCATGATTAGTTCTTTTTTTTCAGATAAACTAATTGCAGGAGCGTCTTTGTAGCCATAAGTTATTAGCAATTGAAACTTCAGTCTCTATTATTTCAGAAGGATTTATCATCCTCATTTAGATGCAGTGGCGAATATTTTCAACTCTACTCTCTCTCTCTCTCTCTCTTCTCTCTCTCTCTCTCTCTCTCTCTCTCTCTCTCTCTATATATAATAGTATTATATATATATATATATTATATTATATATATATAAATACTATATATATACTATATATATATATATATATATAATACATATATATATATCTATATTATAATAGGTATATATATATTATATATATATAATATATATATATATACATTATATATATATATATTAATATATAGTATAATAATAATAATATATTATATTTTATATTATAATATATATGTATATATCGAGAGGTGGGCACCTCCGCCTCATTATGGAGTAGTCGCTAGCGCACCTCCTTACTCGAGAAAACGTAGTTCCAGCTATGCGCTACCTCCGCACTTACTGTCAACCATCAAACTCCGTATCGCAAGTCCGGCATCATCCGAAACTCTCCCCGCTAATAATGTGCGACTTCACAAAAGATTTTAATATTAAATACTAATAGTATATATCCTTACAAAAAATTTATTTATAATATTATATGAAAAATTGAATGAATATTTACAAAATCTCAAGATTTCCACTTCCTCCTCAATGTCGTCTTCAAAGGACAAAGAATCCATAATTACCAGTTTCAACAAGATTAAGGTGCTCAAAATTAAAAGCAGGTTAAGGCTCGACCTCTCTTGCTCAAAATATCCCACAATACTAATATTCGCTCTACAGCCGAGAATATGGAGAGGTGTAGTTATATTTATGAACAAGTTCAACAAATCTCTGCCTATGTTGAAAGGGAAGATGTCCTTGGTGAGAGGAGTGCTGGTGGTTAGTTCACTTCAGCAGTCCGATTGCTAATTAAGGTTCTCACTAAATCATTCCTGTGCCTCCCTTCTGAAATGATTTAGACCACCTGTCACCCATAAAAGGTCTATTTCGTCCAAGACTTTATTAGAACCATGAAAGCCTCGACCCCTGCAGAGTCGATGCTAATGCTCCGTATCAGCTATATGTTAATATATATACGTATATTATATATTATATATATATATATATATATATAATATATATAATACTATATTATTATATATATTAATATATATATTATATTATATATTTATTAATATATTTATATATATAAATATATAATATATATATGATATATATATATATCATATATATATATATATATATATAGTATAAATATTATATATTTATATATATATATATATATATAATATATAATATATATATATATATATAATATTATTATATATTATATATATATATATATTTAATATTATACTATATATTATTTATTCATTGAGTATTGCAAAAACCAATTATATAGGTATATATATATACTATTATATATATATATATATATATATATAATTATTATATATATATATATTATATATATAATATATATGTATATATACTTATATTATATATATATATATATATATATATATATATATATATATATATATATATAGGTATAATATATATTATATATATTATATATTAATATATATGGTTCCG
>JABUQX010021836.1:65000-70000 GCA_015478945.1 Trachelipus rathkii
TATATATATATATATATATATATATATATATATATATATATATATATATATATATATATATATATATATATATCCATATATATATATATATATATATATATATATATATATATATATATATATATATATATACTATATATATATCTTATATATATATATATATATATATATATATATATATATATATATATACTCAATATATATATACTATATACTATACTCTCTCTCCCAACACTCCATATATATATATATATGACAAACTTACTTAACGCCGACGCGGAACGGGACGTCAGATTTCAAAAAAAATTTCACAGGTAGACCCTATGATACGTAAATAGATGTTCTAGGGGCGAAATGGATTTTTTTTTTAGGTTAGGTTAGGTTAGGTTAGATTTGGTTAGGTTAGGTTAGCTTAGTTCACGAAAACTTAGGAAATTGTTGTTTTTTAAATTAAATTAAAAATATTGAAGTCATCTTTTAATTTATTTCCTAATCATAGAAAACGTCAGCCGTACAACATCCAAGTAGTATATAATATGGAATTTGAATTACGCAGTAAAAAGAAGTTCGTGAATAATAATAATAATAAAAATTATTAATTACTTTACCAAAAATTGCAGTTCACTCCTCAAATTCTTCCTTTTTATACAAGGTTTTGTTTGATATAAAAAACATTTAATAATTTTCAGTATTAACCTGTGGCTGTTAAGTAAGTTTTACCATATATATATATATATATATATATATATATATATATATATATGCTATATATATATATATATATACTTGCTACTCATACTATACTCTATATATGTATATGTATAGCATATATGTATATCCATGACAAAGTATGAGAAAGTAACGGTGACACGGAACGGGACTTCGGATTTTAAAAAAAATAACATATGGGACATATAAAGATGTTCTAGGGGTGAAATAGAAAAAAAAATTCATTTTTATTTCAGGTTAGTTAGGTCGCATTTAAAAAAAATTCACAGGTTGATTCTAGGTTAGGTTAGGTTAGGTAGGTTACGTCTTCCTGTGAAGTTTTTTTTAAATCCGACGTTCCTAACCTGAGATATAAAAAAACAAAAAGAAAATAAAGAAATTCCATTTCATCCCTAGAACATCTTTTTATGTACCATAGAGTCACCCTGTGAAATTTTGTCCGTTCCGTGAATCTGATGCCTGGGTTGTTCATATATATATATATATATACGCGCCCTTGCTATGCTGCTCGCTTCTTGCTCGCCTTTGCTAACGCTTATATATACATACATATATATGCCTTATATCGCCATATGCGCTTGTATACGCGCCGCTGCTCGCCCTTCTATGCGCCCGCCATGCTGCTCAGCCCGGGAAGCTGCTAAACATATTTACGCCGATCCTGAGAGATATCAAGGGAAGCCCCGACACGAAGGCGAGGCTTACGGCGAATCCTGTACGCCAAATTGTTTGTGCGACGACATGAGACAAAAAATTCAAAGTATGTTGTCAAGCCAGTCCGAAGATGGTAAGTTTAATCACTTTAATGTAACATTCGATTTATGGACATGCACCAAAAATCAAAGTCAGTTTTTAGTCCTAACGTCACACTCAATTGATGTAACTTGGAAATTGCGTGAATTCTGTATCGGATTCATCTATATATAATAAACTCATACACGTGATAACATAAGTGCTTCAATATCAAAGTGTTTTCAAGAACTTAAATTTAGAATGCCTTCCTTTGCTGTTACATATAATGGAACAAATGTTATTAAAGCATGTCAGAAATTGAATATAAAAAGATTACCTTGCATTGCACATACTATAAACCTTTGTATTGATCCCGTTTTATTTCCAAAACCACAAAATTCAACATTTATATCAAACATTGTTGATAAAGTTCGAAATATTGCAACGTTATTCAAAAGATTTCCAAAAATTTGGAATGACTACAAAGCAATCTATAAATCAGAAAAAAATACTTCACATAAGTCAAACAAAATTACGAGAGATTGTAAAACAAGATGGAATAGTTCATTACCTATGATAGACGAAGCTGTCAGTCAAGCAGAGCAGTTAGAAATTGCAGCTTTGAAGTTAAAACTTCCATCACTGGCTATAAAAGCAAATGAAAAAATAATTTTAGAGAATTTGCAAGATATTCTGAGACCTTTCAAAGAAGCATCGCAAATTTTGTGTGGAAGTAAATATCCTACATCTTCGATAATTGTTCCAACTGTTTATGCTATAAGCTCTCAGTTATCAGCAATAGAAGATTTGCATGAAGAAACAGAAAAGGCTAAAGAACAAATCCAAAATGAAGCTAATCAAAGACTAATCCCCTACGTTCAAAACCCAATTTGTCTTATGTCAACATATTTGGACCCAAAATTTAAGAAAAAACTATTTTCTGATTCTGACTTGGGAATTATTATTAATGGTATAGAAACTTTTTTAAAGGAAAATATGAAAATCCCGGAACCGGACGTTACTGTAGAATCACCAACTAAACTACGAAAGCGAGATCTAAGACCATTTTCTTCGAAAACTTTGAGCCATGATATATATATTTCAAAGACATCTCGTATATCAATGTTTGACAATTTACTTACAAAGTCTAGCGATAGTGACTGCGATAGTGAATCATCTGTAGATTCATCTATATATAATAAACTCGAACTTTACAAGAAATATTATCAAAAGGACAAAACTATAAGAACAATTGATCTCGACATTTTAACATTTTGGAAGGAAAAGGAGGCTTTGTTCCCAATACTTAGTAAAGTAGCTAAAGTTTTTCTTCTATCCCAGCAACATCGGTTGAAAATGAAAGACTATTCTCAAAAGCCGGCGATCTAATAACCGATCGAAGAACAAGACTTAATTCGAAAAGTGTTTAAAAATTAATATTTATGAATAGAAATCTAAATTCTCTTAATAACTGAAATACTCAATCAAGTATATATATATATATATATATATAAATATACTTATATATATATATATATTTTTTTTTTTGTATATGTATATATATATATATATATATATATATATATATATATATATATATATATATATATATATATATATATAATTAAAATTAACTGTTTAGTATCTAAATATATATATATATATATATATATATATATATATATATATATAATATATATATATATATATATATATATTATAATATACCCTATATATATATATATCATATATATATATATATATATATATAATTAAAATTATAGTACTTCAATCTAAAATATCTAGGATGTATATATATATATATATGTATATAATATATATATATATATATATATATATATAATAATATATTATGTATATATATATATATATATATATATGAATATATATATATATTATATATATACTATATAATATATATATATATATATATATATATAACCAACTGTATATATATATATATATATATATATATATGTATATATATATATATGGATAATAATAATATATAATAATAATATATATATATATATATATATATATATATATATATATATAACTTTATAAATAACTATAATATATATAATAATATATAATATATATATATATATATATATATCTATATATATATATATATATATATATATATATATATATAATATATATTTATATATATAATATATATATATATATATATATATATATATATATATAACTATATATATATGGAATAATTATATGTTGTAAGAAGTAAATAAATAGAGTGATAAAATATCGAATTCTTTGTTATTCCTTCTTAATTCCTTAACTAACACTACAGTTTGTACAGTCACAGTGGCTATAGTAAGAGGTGCGGTGCGGTGCGTGGTGCGCAACTGCTGGTGCGGTGCGGTGCGCCAAACCATGGTACCGGTGCGGTGCGGTGCGGTGCGCCCAAGTTCAAAAACTCGTGGTGCGGTGCGGTGCTGGTGCTGCTACAGCTGGTGCGGTGTTGGTGCCGGTGCGAAAAAAAAACCGGTGCTCTCTTGACCCCTAGTATATATGTATATATGTATATGTATATGTATTTAATAATAATATGTAGTATATTATATCTAATATATAATAATATAATATATAATACTAATATTTATATATATATATATAATATATATATATATATATATATATATGTAATATATAATAATATATAATAATAATAACAATATAAATATTTTTAATTTAAGATATTTAATAATATTTATATATATGGATATATATGCATGTATAACTCTTAATAATACATATAAATATATATGTATATAATATATAATATAATAATAAAATTTATATATATATATATATATATATGCTATGTCCCAAAAGTAAGTGTACAGATGTTGTATTTAATTATGTATTGGACTTACCTGAAATTACAAGTTATCTCCTTCGAAGTATGACCCTTGGGAGGTTACACAGCGGTTCCAACGTTTCTTCCACTGTTCATAGCAGTACCGGAAGTCATTTTCCTGAAGTGTGTTTAGTTCACGTGTTACAGTATTTTTTATGTTTTCCATCGTTCCAAAATGATGACCTTTCAACTTCATTTTCAACTTAGGGAAGAGGTAGAAATCGCACGGAGCTAGATCTGGGCTGTATGGAGGATGTGGAAGTACTTGAATGTTTTTCTTCGCCAGAAATTCTATAATTGAGAGCGCAGTGTGAGATGGCGCATTATCGTGGTGCAGCATCCAATCGTCTGCAATGTCTGTTCTGATTCGCTGAACTCGTTTTCGAAGTCGTTCCAAGACATCTTTGTAAAAGACGTGATTAACTGTCTGTCCTGAAGGTACAAATTCCTTGTGCACAATACCACGGCTGTCGAAAAAAACAATAATCAGTGTTTTCACCTTGGACTTGCTCATACGTGCTTTCTTCGGACGAGGAGAATTTTTTGTGTGCCATTCCGCACTTTGCCGTTTGGTTTCAGGATCGTACTCAAAAACCCATGATTCATCGCCTGTTATAACTTTATCCAA
>JABUQX010021836.1:77500-82500 GCA_015478945.1 Trachelipus rathkii
ATTTAAATTTGACTGAATTACATTTTTATTTGACTAAAATGAAATGTGTTCGAATCGATATGTATATGGAGGTGTAGGCAGATAACTCACATCATATATATTATATATATATATATATATATATATATATATATATATATATTATATATAGTATATTATATATATTATATATCATATATATATATATATATATTATATATATATAATATATATATATATATATATTACAATATATTATTTATAATATAGATATATATATATATATAATATAATAATAATATATAATATATAATTATATATATATATATATATATATATATATAATATATATATATACTATATATATATATATAATAAATATATATTTTGGGTATATATTGAGTAAATGAGATATATATCTTTTATACAAATATACTAGTATATATATATATATATATATATATATATATACTTTATATACTTATATATATACATGTATATAAATATAACATAATATAATATAATATATATATTTTTATATTTATAAATTATATATATATATATATATATATATAGATATAGATATATTATATATATATATATATATATATATATATATGCTAAATAAAATAATTAATTAAACAAAATAGAACTTTAAATAATAATTTTCAAATTACATAATTATATTAGATCAAAATAAACTGATCTTGACTTTAGTGTACCAAATAAATCATGTGAAGTGCTTTATGAGTTACTTATAGAAATGAGTTAATTAGTTCAAGAAATGTAATAAAATTTGAGTTTTTAAAGAGAAAATATAAGAACATATGTTGACTTACTTTAAACAAAAAAAAAAAACAACTATCTGTTAATGCATTTGATTTGATTTTAATCAAAGGAAACTATTCCTATGATGATTTTTGACATGCACTTGAACTTGGACGATAGAAATATTAAATTCATCATTAGAACATTAGAAATAAAGAGACAGTAAGAAGCCATATGGGCCTATCGAGATTATCCCAGTCAAGCAAATAGAACCAATCACCAAACATGCTCAAGCAGATCCACAGAAAACCCAAGGGCTTATCAATAACTTACAGAGTATACACAAAGTTTACAACTAAAAGCAAAACTATAGATAAAGTACATGCCAACCACACTGAAAGCTTTAATAACTTTATAGTAATAAATGGCAGTTTAACTTTAATAACTAGTTTAACAAAAATCCCGCCAATCTGACTTAGTCAAAATATATTATATGATACCCAAACTATCCATATACCTATCCAATCCTTTCTTAAATCGAGTCGCACTCAACAACCTCCTGTGGCAAGCCATTCAAAAAATTAGCAATCTTATTAATGAATGAATGCTTTCTTATATCAATATGGCGTGCGTTCTTTTTAATTTTCTAACTGTGCCCTCTGGTCTCCCGTCCATGGTCTACTACGGAGAATATATTGGTCTCTGTATTATCAATAGATGTAAATATTTTGTAGATTTGTATCATGTCCCCTCTGAGAAATCGCCTTTCTACAGAAAACATTCCTAGCTCCTTCAGCCTCTCCTCATAGCTCTTACCCTCAAACCTAGAAATAATCCTTGTTGCTCTACGTTGCACTCTCTCTTGCATTTCTATGTCTTTCCTTAAATAAGGAGCCCAAACTTGTGCACAATACCGGCTTAACATTGCTATTATACAGTTTACTTATAACTTCCTTGCTCTTGTAAATAACATTGCGATTTTTTATACCTAGCATCTTATTAGCATCTTATTCCTTTCTTTCGAACACTGATTACCTACTTTCAAATTACTGTTTATAATTCGTAGTTAAAACTTTTATTTGAGCAACCTAGGTGAAGAACCTTACAGTTTTTACTATTAAAATTCATTTGCCTTTTATCTGTCCACCCAAGAGATTTGTCAATATAATTTTGAATCTTTATACATCCATCACTATTCCTTACTGAGGTAGCCACTTTGGTATGATCTGCAAACTTAGAAACCTTACATTTAAGTCCCTGGTCTAAATCATTATAATACGAGGAACAATAGTGGCCCCAGCACTGAACCCTGTGGGGCACCACTCTTCACAATTTCCCATGATGTCTTATTGCCATTTAGTTGTAGACACTGTTTTCTATTCCACAATCACTCTTTAATCCCACCATGTACCACTCCACCTATGCTACATTGCAATAACTTCTTCATCAGCCTTATATGGGGAACCTTATCAAAAGATTTGCTAAAATCTAAATATATATAATATTAACTGGATCTCCTTGGTCAATGCAGTTAGTAATGTATTTCATAAATTCTAAATGGTATGTCTGACATGACCTATCCTTTCTAAAACCGTGTTGGGAGTCGTACAATACCTTGTTATCTTCCAAATATTTCTCTATACAACCTTTCAGTAACTTTTCCAGAACATTTACAACCAGAGATGTTAAGCTAACTGACTTATAATTTCCCAAATCTTCCGTACTACCTTTCTTATAAATAGGCACAACATATGCTGTTTTCCAGTCGTCTGGTATTTCACCAAATGTTATAGATCGCTTAAAAATAAAATACAATGCCTTTGCAATGCTGGTACTACCCTCCTCATAATTCTACCATATATGCCATCAGGACCTGCAGATTTACTTGGGTCAATATGGTCCAGTAAAGATTTAATATCTTTTACCTCAAATTCAAATTCTGTAAATCTATTTGTTACATGCACACCAGAACTATTAGCCTCCAAATTATTATCTAATCTTTCCTCAGTAAACATTGAAGCAAAATAATCATTGAAACTCACTATAGTGAAACAAAAACGAGTTTACACAGTTGTATAACATAAAATATTAATGCAAGTTGCAATGTCATATGTAAATTATATCTATATATCTAAAAATACTTATATTAGTACACAATATAAAATGCAAAAATTTTTAGCACATTCTATAGATTTTTAGACACTTTATTTAGTCAAAATTAAAAAGCCTTTGCAATAGAGTTGTATACCCCGTACCCTCTATGGCGTTACCTAATTTGAGAGAGAGAGATTTTAACATTGAATGGGCCTGTTTTGCGATAACTTTATATAAGGTAAATTTTGGTATTACTTACATGATTGTAAAAAAGAATTGTTTTAAAATGTTTCCCCTCTTTTGTTCTCAAGAAATCAAAATTTTGTTCTTCGAAAGAAAACGGAGTGATGGATGAATTGATCGTCGTGAAGCAACTTTCGTTAAAAGGTACCGTTCCTTTTCCTGTTGAATTTGTAATAAGTGTTGAATCATTTGATTGAATTGGTGGAGGCTCTCGTAATATAATTCTTTGTTTGAAACCACAATCCATTGCGATTTTTCTGCTATATATATATATATATATATATATATATATATATATATATATATATATATATATATATATATATATATATATATATATATATATATATATATATATATATATATATATATAATATATATATATATATATTATATGATATATATATATATATATATATATATGGACCTTTTTAATTATCTGGGCAGAAGTTTTAATTATAAAGGTTTGCAGCGATTCGAACACTTTTTATAATTAAATTAAAAAAAGAAAACGAGTGACGAGCGTTAAGATCACAGAATACTTTTTGCGTAAATTTAAAATTAAAAATGAAAACGATGAAAGTTAAAAGAACATGTATTTAATCAGTTCGAACCCTTTTTTAAATTAGTATGTTTCATAAAATTGTGTAAGTTGTAGTTATTCGCTTTGTGGTGGGAATACACTTTGAACTTGTAAACACTTGCAAATAATGATATACTAGTCTCATCATGTTACACGCATACGCGCAGTAGAAATTCTTGTCCATTCTTGTCTCAGAGCTTCGCGAAGACAGCGCAGTAAGACTCGTACTTGTTCACTCGTCAGTCAATAAATACGAATGTGAGAGACAAACACGTTGATTTGTTTCCGGAGTCTTGAAAAGGAAAGTGTTAAGAAAATATTTTCAAAAATATAAACTGGTAGTTAGGCACATACAAATTAAAATAAATCAAAGTTAAAGTGAATCAATGTCATTTTGTTTGGGAGTGCCGGAGAAAAGTAGCTACATTATTTTTTTTATTTTAAAAATTTTAGTTTTGTACTCGTAGTTAGCAAAGATAGATAAATTACGCTGATCATGACTTGAGTTTTTTGATGCTGCCATAAACAGGGTTTTATTTATAATTAGGAAGTGAAACGTGAAGCAAGTGAAGGGACAGAGGGATATTTCGCATTAGTCATGTTATAACTTTGCTATATATTATATATATATATATATATATATTATATATATTATAAATAAATTTCTTATATAAATATATTATATTATAATATATATATATATTAAATATATATATATATATATATATATATATATCAAAAACGTATTAGAAGTTGATGAATTTGCAAAATATCAATATCAGGTAAGCAGGGGGTCTACCCAAAACCGAAAAATATGGCAAGTGGTCTACGAGACAAAAACGTTTGGGGACCCCTGGTCTAATCTATGAATTAATTCCCATCTGAAGGACAGGAATTGTCCAAATTTTAATCGCTGATTACATTTAAAAAAGTTTGGCTATAGATTGCAACGCGGAATAAAGTCAAAAGCGATTCTGATAGGATTGAAGCAAGGGAGAAGGTTTAACAAAGAACTGGATCTAAAACCATGAACACCGCTTTTTATACCTCACAAAAACGCGCGAAAGCGGTTGACAATTAGTAGAAAACAATAATTATAATTCATTCTTTAATAATGAAAAAATATCAAGAATGGCTTAAAAACTTGTGTTATATATTTATTACTTATTGACTATAAAAATATTACACGAAAAAGACGTCACTACCAGAAAAATTGACAGCAATTTTTAAAAGCGAAATATGAAAAGTTTTAAACGTGTTGGTAACATGATGTTATTACTTCCATAAGAAAATAAATTACTAAATTTTCTAATAATTAACTACTAGTATGATA
>JABUQX010021836.1:87500-92500 GCA_015478945.1 Trachelipus rathkii
GGGGTTGAATTGATGAATGGGAATGATAAAAGGGAAGTGAACATGAATACTGTTTGCGGATGATACTGCCCTAGTGGCGAAGAAACGCGGAAGGTCTGAGGTATTTGGTGAGGGAGTTTGAGAAGAGTGTGTGGACAAAAGGGGCTTAAAAAAAATCCAGGTAAGAGTAAAGTGTTTAGTGTTTGAGGAGGAGAAAAGAGAGGGGGGGGGGTTAGAGGTTAGAGTAGGAGGGTGAAGTATTGGAAGAAGTAAAGATTTTTAGATATTTAGGGATGGGTTGGGTCAAGGGGGGACGCGCGACCTGAAGGAGGAGATAGAAACATAGATAGGTTGCAAGGTAATGCAGAAGGACTTTGAGTGGTCTAGAAGGAAATATGGAAAAGAGGGAGGATATATATAATGAAAGTTAAGATAAGTATGTTTGAAAAAATCTGTGTACTGCCAGCGGTGTTGTATGGGTGTGAAAAGTGGGGGTTGAATGCCAGGTCCAGGAAAAAGTTGGAAGTATTTGAGATGAGGGGTTGAGAGCGGTTTGTGGGGTTAGCAGAAAGGAGAGGATTAGAGTGTGGTGAGGGAGAGGTGTGATTGGAGGAATGGGTCTGGTGGGAAAGAGCGGAGACGGGAATGTTAAATGGTATGGGCATTTGTGGGATGGAGGAGGCAGAGCGTGGTTAGAAGAGTAATTTGGGAGGCAACCGGGAGATGGGATAGGAGCGAGAGGAAGGGGGAGACCAGGGAGGATGGTGGATGGAATAAAGGAGATGATGGAGGAGGGATGAGGAAGAGGGTAGGGTGTTGGCGAGGGATGAGGGGGGGGTGGAGGAGGTGGGTGACGGCGAGATGAGGCGGCGGGTGTGAATAGGGAGGCTTACGCCCCACCACTCACCGCAGCTCAAAGCGGGACAAACAAAGTGTATGTAGAAAATATAATTATATATATATATATTATATATAATATTATATATAATATATATATAATATATATATATTATATATATATATATACTATATATATATATATATATATATATATATATATAAGTTTGCAAAAGTATTTTAGTGGTTTTACTAACCCAAAGTGGAGGGTTATTACAGGATTGACACCTAAGCCTCACTTCAAACCTTAAACTGCATAAGTTGTTTGAATCAACAATGACAATGATTCGAAACTCAAAATAATCGGACTTGCTGAAATGGCAAATGTTAAGATAGGGATTTATTTTATTTGTGGAGAAGGATATTCTGTAATATGAGCTTGAACTTGTGTTTCAGACAGTCTTGTGTAAGTATTGAGATTAAAAATGCGATCAATGATATTTAATGTCCCACCAAGCAAGTTCCACTTGAATTCTTTCTCACAATGTTCTATTCCGATTTACACCCATATTCCTAAGCAAGACCGTAGACAGGGTGAGTGTTCAGGGGGGTTCAAACCCCACCCCGCCCAGAAATTAATTATTTAAGGGATCAAAATTTTCTGTTGTCTTAAGTCTCTTAATTTTAATTTTAAAGACTAATAAAAATAATAATTAAAATAATAATATAAATTAACAGTAATGAGGAAACATATTTGTGGTCCGTGAATGTTTCTTAGGTTAAGTGGACGTTGAAAGCATTAAAGGAGAATCTCAAAAGGAGGCAATACTACGAACGCTGAAATAAATAGTGGCTTTCTGATTGGACAACGATATGATGGTGCAGAAGTAATGAAGAAAGGTTTTAGAGGTGTTTAAGCGTCTAAAATATGCAGCGGTGTTACATGTTCATTGTTATTCACATCCACGTGAAGTACAACATATTAGAAACATTATGGCATAGAGAATGCAACTGGGTACTATTTTAGATAGCCAAGGCGGACTACTATTTTAATAGCAAAAAATAGGAAGGATATTCCCAGAAACAAAATTAAAAAAATTCAAACCAATGGGCGAACCAAGATTGGTAAAAAGTTGCTATGGATTATTACGATCTAGAGAAATTTTTAAGGTATTTGTTGAAGCTTTAGAGGAACTTGAATGGATCAAACTATAAAACCTTTTTCAAAATACTCAGATCTTTTGAAATCTGAATTCAAAAGCAAATTTGTTTTAAGTTTATTTATGAGTTCAACTTTATTCTCTTACACTCTTCCATTATGTGCTACATTGCAGTCTCCATAATTAGTGACAGCAACTGCTTTTAGCCATATTAAAAATGTGGTTTGTTTTGAGAGCATTTTAGAAGTTGTAACAGAACTTCCATTTTCTGTTAATGAAGAAATGAAAATGCCTCATTTGAGAATCAATGTTAAATGAAAAAACATATAAGGGTATTTACAAATTTTTTTCTTGATGATTTTTCAAATAAGTTAGAGAGCAAGTTAATGGACCATAGATCCATACTTACTAATCTTTGTAAAGTCACTCATGACATCCATATCAATTAAAAATTTTAGGAGTTATGTAAATAAATTTGATTTGAACAGGCACATTTGGATTGTCAATGATTTTAGCATCTACCTCACTCAAAAGGTGCACTTTAAAAAGATGTTTCACTACCCTGAAAAGGCTCAAACATATTTTTTCAACTCTTCAGGAGAAGAAAGCGTTACAGAAATGGCTTTAATGAGTGTTCATCACAGCTACGCAATATAAAAGAAGGAAGTTATCAAATTCAATTTTGTTGTTTAAAGAGAACCAAGATGAGAATTTTAATATAATATTTAAGGTAAAACGTACGTACCAAGGAATCTCCTAATATCCATGATCTGATGAAATTGAACTATAACTTTACACTGAGGCGGTGTTAAATAATATATATATATATATATATATATATATATATATATATATATATATATATTATATAATATATATATATATATATATATATATATATATATATATATATTATATATATATATATATATATACCTATATATATATATATAATATATATTATATTTAATATACTATATATATATTATATATTATATATATATATATATTATATAAATATATATTCTATAATTTTAATCTCAAACCCCCTGAAAAAAAATTCTGGTTACAGCCCTGGTCCTACGATAAGAGCTCTGAAACACTAAGTATGACTAATCTACGGACTCTCTCTCAAAAATATTATATATATATATATATAATATATATATTATATATATATATATATATATATATATATATATATATATATATATATATATATATATATATATATATATATATTATATTATATATGTGTGGTGTGTGTGTGTGTGTGTGTGTGTGTGTATGTGTGTGTGAACAATAATTATATTTTTTATAAGCAATAAAAAAAATAGATAGTCAATAAATATATAATAAAAATAAATAAATTTGAAGATTTTCAATTTAGCACCAAAAGCACTTTCTGATCAAAGATATTCTCAAGCAATGTTAGTTGACTTGACTACAAATTTAAGCGAGCTAAAAAAGCAACTTTCAAAGGAAACCAGAAACTAATTGATCAGCAGTTTTTTAAGCATCATTGCACGAATTATAAAAAAAATGGAAGAATGGAATAAACTTTTAACTGAACGATAAAGAAAATGCACGAAACAATTTGGGAAATAAATAAAAACTGAGTTTTAAAATGTGGCTAACATGTAATGTAAATCAAATAAATATTATATCCGTTAGTGAGCCGGAGCTGGTTCGAAGACGGTTCGGCGAGCAGGTTTGAAACTTTTTCAGGAAAGCTAACATGTATAGTTAACTCTTTTGCTTTTTTTATTAGACATAAAACAGAACTGGCAGCTAACTCTTATGACAAAGCAAATAACAGTTTGTTAAAACTTTGGGAACTCACCATTGATTATAAATAACATAATTATGACAACAAATTTTAAGACCAACGAATTTATTGCAAGGGAATTAACAATAGTAATTATAAAGGAAATGGGGAAAGAGAATGGAAGAAAAAGGAAATAAAATATAAAAATATACGTCATGCATTGTTAACAAAATGCGATTGAAACATTTTTTATTTTTTTTTTTATAAAAATTTTTTTTTTTTTTTTTATGAAATGCTTCGAGAATTTTTGACTCTATGGACTTTGAATTAGCTTTCCTACGAGCCTTGAGACAGAAAAATTATTATTTTAATATTATTATTATTATTATTATTATTATTATTATTATTATTATTATTATTATTATTATTATTATTGTTTTTAACATTTTAATATTATTATTATTATTATTATTATTCATTGTTTATTACTATTAATTTTATTATTATTATTATTATTTATTATTCATTATTATTATTATTATTATTATTATTATTATTATTATTATTATTATTATATTATTATAAGTAGTAGTAGTAGTAATATTGGTATTGCAATCATGATTAAAATTGAAATTGTAATGTCAGTTGTAATTATTGTTAAATGTTTATTATTATTATTATTATTATTATAATTATTATTATTATTATTATTATTATTATTATTATTATTATTATTATTATTATTATTATTATTATTATTATTATTATTATTATTATTATTATTATTATTATTATTATTATTATTATTATTATTATTATTATTATTATTATTATTATTATCTAGTGGTATAAATATTAATTTTTATTACTGCCATCATTTTTTGCTAATATTCTATTAGTATCATCATCATGTATCATAATTGTGAAGAACTTAACTAAATACTTCTAAATAAGTTATTTCTGCTTTCTCTGAATTTGATATTAAATACAATCCTTATGTTATTTATTACTCCTGTGGTTCTCGAAACCTATGCCTTCCAATCTAGCACCTAACCTTGGTACACCATTTTATCTCTGTTTACCAGCTGTAATCATTCCTTCTTTCTTGTTCCGGAAAAGGTGAAACTCCAAGCCCATAACTATAGTTTTAGCCTCCGATTTCAAAAGTTTTCGAATTCATCCGTAAATTAAAATTAATTAAAAATGTTCGTGTGCCAAGCATTTGAATCTTGGGTTCAAATGGATTTTATGGGCTG
>JABUQX010021836.1:102500-119785 GCA_015478945.1 Trachelipus rathkii
AATAGAAAGACTCGTTTTTTTGATAAGAGAATATCCGGTTTGCTAAGCTTATTAATTTGCCAATTCACTTTCATTTTAATTGACTTTATCAAAATTCTAATTAGATATTTTTAAACTTATAATTTGATTTGATTGCAACAACAACAACATAATAATAATAATAATAATAATAATAATATAATAATTAAGTTAGTAGTATATGTAAAATTCTGGTCTTAATTCTGAATCAAAGCGATAGACTTTAATAATCGATTTGTTCATGTCTTATACCATTATTAATATAATACTATTTATGTTATTAATACAATAAGGTTAGTAAGAAAATTTTATATTCTTATATATATATATATATATATATATATATATATAAAGATTTTTATATTTAATATATATAATTATAGATTTTATTATAATATATTATACTATAATAATATATTATATATACAGTAATTTTAATATATATAATATAGATATTATATAATTATATATATATATAAATTATATATATCTATATAGGTAATATTATATTATATATATATATGTAATTATATAAATATTAGATATAATATATAGTATATATATGGTATATAATTATCCGATATATTATATATATATATTTATATATTTTAAAACTTTATTTATATATATAATATAATATAATAGTATATATATAATATCGTTTAAATATGAAGTACTATAATATATATATATTATATTTTATTACTATTTTATATATTTAATACTATACTTATTTATATATATAATATATATTATATATATTATAATAAATATAGTATATGTTCATTAATTATATATAGATATTTATAATATACATAATGTATTTTCTTATATATTTTTTATATAATAATTTTTTCACATATAATAATTTCAGGAGAAGCATTATCTTATTATAGATATAATAAGATAATAGTACTATATATGGAAGGTCTATGTTTGTTAGTAATATATTTATTTATACTATTTATATATATATATCTATATATACTACTAATAATATATATATAAACATATATATATTATATATAATATATAGTAATTATTATATAAATATATATACTTACATAATATATAATTAATATAATATATATATTTATAGTATATTATATATATATTATACTATACATATATATTATATAATAATATATATATAATATATTATATAATATTATATATTATACTTAGATATTTATATAATATATATATAATATATAATAATATATATTGTATAATAGATATATAAAAATGTGTATATTATCTAATACCTAATGTCATCACAACTATTTACATAACCAACATATCTCTTTCTAATTATACGATGTTTTCTAGTAGGATAAATTAAATAATTAATTTATATTTTATAATTAGTTATATATATTTATAATAGATATTTATAGATAATAATTATTAATATATATATATAAGAGATATATAGTATAATATATTATATCTTATTTAGTTTAATTAATATATTTTACACTCATTAATTAATTATTATTATTATCAATATATTATTTAATATGTTGAATTATTTATTTATTTGTCTATTTTATATAATTTAATTATTTATTATTAATTATTATATTACTCTGATTATATTTCTTTATCTTTTTATATATATAAATATCTTTCTCCTATATTTATCATCTATTATAATTACATTATAAATAATTATATATTTATTATATTTTATTTTAATTGTGTGTTAAATACATAAATATGTATATTTTTATAAGATTAATTTATTATTACATTTTTATATTTACTATTTATTATAATCTAACAGATTTTTATCTATTATAATTATTAATATTTTATATTATTAAAATTATATATTATAATATTAATATATATATAATTAATTTATTATTATATATATATATTAATGAATATTGTTTTTTATTATTATATATTCATCTTGTATTTATATTTATATTATTAATAAATATATTGTATATATTATATTATATATATATATATATATATATATAATATTATAAATTATTTATAATTATTTATATTAATATATATAATATGATTACTACTATAAGTGTTATTACAAAATATATCAACTCCATTTGTGTTGACCTGAAGGTACCATATCTATAGTGTATATATATATAAATATTATATACATAATTGATTATATTATTTTTAATATATATATATAAAACACTGTGATAATTGGTCATTATTGTATTGAAGAATAAATAGTTATTCATTGTATATAAATTTTATAAATATATTGTAAGATATAATATAATTAATATATTAGATGGTTTGATGTTGTTTGCACACTATAAATTGCTTATGTGCATGCCTTGGTCGAAGAGCATGTACTATGAGCACAGAACATGACAGCGGCTATAGAGAGTGCTATGAATGCCGTGAATTTGGTACGTGGTTGTGGTATATATTAATGATTATCAATTATATGTGATATGTGTTGTAGTGGGTGTTCGTGTCTAGTATACTGTAATGAGTATTATAGGCTTATTGTATTCTCGTCAGATATCTATTATCTTCATATTATATTCTGATACTTAAATTATGTTGAGTACTGTCGAGTACATTTTCTTTTTGACTTTCTTCATATGGAATCACTTCAATTATATTAACACTCTATTAACAGCTCTCTTTAATAGGTTTGTTTTTTAAATTCATCGACAGTACTTTCATCGTTAGTTAAACCCTTTCATTCCTAAATTAAGTTTTGGTGGTTCAGACGTATATGGCTTCAAAGTGTCTAGTATACATTTATATACAGAACTTCACTGTGTCATATTAGACATTGATCCATTGAATGCAGGAAATTAAAGCACATTATGACTTACTTTTTTCTTTACATTGATGCGTCTCAATTTCTTCACATTTGACGCGTTTAACTATCTGCAGGACGCTTAAAATGTCCCATATTCTATAAACTGCATTGGAATAAGATTATTTAAAAAGATTAAGTTTGAGAATTTTAAAATCGAATTTAGAGACAATGAATATATCTTTAAACATTAAAGCGCACCATCCCCATTCTTCCTTTACTGACTTGTTAAATAATTTATATCCAATCTATTTCAGTCTTTCTGGAAAGGAAGTCTCATTCTTTCAACTTTGACCTTCTCTTCCTACTGGAAATCTGATCTCATTTATTGTGGTGTAATTAATCAGCTCATCTTTTTTATATCTTTAAGACTAATAACATATTGATGTAAAGCATTTTGATTTCGAAATGCTCGTTACTTTTTGCTAATTCAAGCATTATTTTGAACTCTGAACACTAATTTATATAATCATCTCACCACTAATTACAGTTCCATTGCGTATAGCTTATCATATCCAAATTTAGCTGATCACCCCTACTTTCCCGATTTTTTGATAAAAAGTCTTCAAACTAGGTAACTGAACGATCAACACGCTAACGATACTCAGATGAATACTCCGTCTATGCAAAAAATATCTTTGTCCAGAAATTCTTCTCTAATCCAAAATCTGTCTCAAAACCAGAAAAACTTAATGTGGAGGACCTTATCATTTTTACATAAAAGTCCCAAAGTCAGTACAAAAGTTTAAACGACAATAGGGACAATAAGAAAGCCATGCGTGACTCTCCATTGGACTTTCATATTCTGATCATTACCAACAGTTAAGAAAAATGTATTTCACAAATTTGTGTGATTTTCAATGCCAAGTAACATTTGTAACCCACAACTGCACAATTACATGTTGAATTCCACCTTTTCGAAAATGGGTAAGTCTTAATGATTTCCATCACCGATAGCACTTACTCTGAGCGCTTTGTAAATTATGATAACACTCTCATTCGATTTCCTCTTTTAATTCTTATTTTACAAGCCTATCTACGTAATATTTAGGTTTCCAATTATCCCCATGCCTTATCTTCGCAGTATAATTAATCTGTTATGCCATTTGCTCTCTCTCTCTCTCCCCAGTTCTGTGGAAGGACAGTCGAACCTGTCTACGACTGTTTATGGCTGCCTGTACCTTCTCTTTAAAACCTGCTACAATTTTTTATTCTATTTCTAAAATGCGTCCTAAAATTCTGCAAGATGGTGCCTAGATTTCTTAAGGAATTTACAATGCTCATATCTTCTAGTTCACTACTATTCCCATCTACCCCATGTATTCCCAACTCCATCTCGCCCATACTTATAACTTTTTTACCTACACTTATTCTCCTATTCACAACTTCAAAGACACTAATCTTCATTCCTCTCATTTACTCAGTCTTTACAAATCTACCGTCTCTCCCAAACATTCTCAGCATACAATTTCAGGCGACTATTCACAATATTCACCTCTCACCAGTCCAACCTGTTATTCACACAGAGCAACATACTTTAAGTTATTATTAAAGCCTTACTAACTTGTACTCTATTTTTAACAACTATAGTTTAATTAGCACTTAAAACCTAAAAAATAGGCTATTCTACAGCATACAAAAAAAGACAAGTAATAAAATAACTTTATTGCAAATTTTTAACAATAAGAAATTTTAAATGGAATTTATGGAATTTAGTATTATATATTTTTTTCCCTACATCATAATACACTTAATTAATGCCAGAACGCAAGCTCCACGTAACCGTTATACTTCCCCTGACCAGTCCAACTTAACTATACAATTGTAATACAATAATATTTGAACATGAAAATTACGTATATAAATACTGTATGCCGCATATAACTATATAATATAATATATAATTATACATTATGATATAATATATATAATTCATAGGAATCCGGTAATCATGAATTATATTTCTATTCATATATATTTAATAATGTATAATATATATTATAATATATAAATATATATAATCTATTACAGAATAAACACAGCCGCCACAAGCGAGGCCTTATATCTACAAGGAGGGGGAGTAACTCATAACGTCACGAGGCAGGCGAGCCAAGATATAGGAGAATTTAGTCACATTCTCCCCCCGACCCAGTGCGAAACCTTGACCCGCTTTGTATGAGTACGTTGACATTCACCACTCTTGTACTGTGGGAGTCTCTGTCTCCCCTTTTACTTTATGACAATTAAATATATCATACAAAAAAAAAGATGGAACGAGTATACATATAGCTCTAATAAAAAAAACTCGAATGTCTAGTGCATATAAGAGATATGATATAACATACTCATTAACAAATATTTCATCATCATTCTTTACTAATAATTTATCCATAATTAATTAATATATCTTTCTCATAACCAAGCCTTTATCAATACATTAACACACAAATTAGATTAGTTGAACTGATTATCACTAATCACTTTACACTAATATAGCATTAATATTACTAGTATATTATAAACAAAATATGTTTGGCCGGTGCCAATGAAGACCGAAAAACATGTAGGATATTTCCGGCAAAAAGCCCTTTTTATCGAACGTCGAATTTGGAAATGAGACTAGCTGATTTCTTCGGGTGTCCAAGGTTTGCTATTCCTTTTGAGATAAATATTAGAATAGCATTTATTACACATTTAGGGTAAAAAGTAAGAAAAAATGTATAAATAATAAAATATGTATGTGTTTTTATATATATTATATAAGATAATATATAACTTAATATTTGTTGCTGGTGTGAATATTTTGCGAAAGGCTCGTTATGTTACTCTCTCATCTTCTTCTTTCTCTCTCTTCTCTCTTATCTCTCCTCTCTCTATCTATTTTCCTTTTATCTCTATCTCTCTCTCTATCTCTCTCTTCCTCTTGCTCCTCTCTCATACTTATCTCTTAACTCTTTCTTCTTTCTCTTTCTCTTTCTTACTTTTTCTCTTCTCTTTCTACATTATTAAATCCTTGAAACTGAACTTTTCTCTCTTTCTCTTTCTCTATATCTTATACTTATTCTTTTGTCTCTTTCTCGCAGTGCACTTTCCTTCTGATTCATCATATTCTCTTCTTCTCTTCTCTTTATTTCTGATTCTTTACTCTAATTCTATTTTCTCGTTGTGATTCTCATTTTTTGCCATTCTCATATATGTGATTCTCTCGCATGTGGGAGGGAACCATTTTAGAAACATCTGGTGATTCCTAATATCATTGACTTCTTTTATCTATTTATTCTCTTCTATCATATTCCTTATATCTACTAATCAGTATTACTCATTCTAGCATCTCTCTCTTTCATCTCATCTCATCATTACTCTCATCATACTCATCTCATACATATACATTCTCAATAATATCTTCTCATCTCATATCAATCATCTAAATAACTGATACTTCTCTCACTCTTACTCTCTCATAATCAATATATAATACTCTCTACTATTAACCTTAAATCTACATAATCTCAATTACTTACAAATAAGGAATCCAATTTAAATAATAAATTATATAGTAATCATATAAAATATTTTATATTTAATTATATTAAATAAGATATATATTGTATAATAGAAGCTTTAAATAATAATCATAGTCATAAATAATAATAATATAATAGTGATAATCATAATAATATCATTATAAATTAATAAATAGATATAAATACATAACTAATAATATAATAATTAATAATAATAATAATAATAATAATAATATTAATAACTAATATAATAATAATAATATAATATACTATAAATATAATAATATAATATAATAATAATATAATAATATCATTATAGTAATAATAATAATTCATAATAATAAATAAATATAATTTAATATATAATTAATAATCTAATATAATAATAAATAATTATATATATAATTATAGTATCATAATTACTTGCGCACCAGATAATATAGTCTCTCCATCTTTTATTATAAATATTATCAATATATATAGTCTCAATATGAAATAAAATAATCAGTGGTTTTGAACATGAACTCATATATATAAGTATTGAAAGAAAGAAATAATAAAGGTCTTCTTACTCTCTTCATCACTCTACATCCTCTCATATATACTCTCTCTCTCTCGTCTCTTCTGGATCTCTATCTATCTTCTCTCTCTTACTCTTCTCTCTACTCTCTCTCTATGCTTCTTCTTCATCTATCTACTTATTCGCTCATCTATCTATCTCTCTCTATCTATATATCTTCAATATAATAAAAAGATATAATTATAATAATTAGATCATAATAAATAAATATTAGTAAATATTATGAAAGTAAATATATATAGTGTGTGTGATCTCTCTTCTAGATACAGATGGTAGAGCACTCGACCTAGAGAGAAAGGGCCCATGGTTCGAGCCTTGGTGTTGTGTATGCCTTCACGCCAAAGGACGGTGATATGAACAATACACGTGAGCTATTCTACTCTTGAGTGTATGCATCGGATTCCTACTAAGACAGCGTTCAAATGAATGACGATTTCTTTGGATAATTTGGCTAGATCTTACTCTGCCCCCCTTAATCGCGCCAAACTTCCCGCATTTCCAACTTCGAACCTCGCATATGGTTCTCTGCCCTGCTAATGAGCCTTATGCGGAATTTGTGTTCGTATGTGTTCCGTGTACTCTTTCCTCAATATACCTTTATCTCAATAGTGTCCCTCATTGTACATAGTATAGGTCGTCTTCCTATGAAAAAGACAGTTACACAAATCTGTGCGGGTAGGCACATTTAATAATTGAGTATTATACTATCTTTGTATTAGTAGCGCAGGCTATTTATTATCCCAATAGTCACTTTACGGCGGCACTTCGAGATCGTAAAGTTGACACTGCCATTCTTCGTTGTCTCCAATACTGAGCGTCTCTTTCGATGAGCGGTTTTTTCGGGGGGCTCCCAGGCGCGGCTATACTTTTTGGTACATTTATGTGAACGCCTGTAATTACACCTTGAATGGTGAAGGTTGCGCTACCCCGAGAGACACAATAATTATTAATCTATATAGATATTTGCACATAATTGTATAGTATGTACAGTGTATGCAAATGTAATTGTGCGTTTAAATGAGTATTATTGATAATGTACACATACATGTTTGTTTAATTATACTCACCTCCTAAGCTCAACTCCCTTGTTCTGTTACATTAATGGCAGCGAGTATAACATAAATAAACCTCATGTATGACGCGTCACCCAGTATGACCGCCGCACTAGAGTATTATATCTTAAGCCCTAATGCTGCACCACGGTTACTCTACTTACACACGCACCGCCTTAACTTTAAATAGAATTTTATAATAGAGGCACCTTAACGATATTAATTGATAGGCTTATCTTTAATATTTCTCGTTTATGAGATATGTTTACTTTTCATGAGCTATTACTTTGCGATTGCGACTACCTTGCACTTTTTGATAAGCGATACTAGGATAACCTAACCTCCTACTCCCAGTAATTGCCGGATTAAGAATACAATTGGAAAAGTGTACTTCTACGTGCAGAAATACTATTCTAATGTTTCCGGTGGCTGTTCGCCTGCGTTCATTCAGTAGGAAACTTTCCCTTCGGGCAGGGTGACAGCGCCCAGGTTGGAATACTCCAGTCCCGTGGGAGCTGATCCCGAAGCGGCCCGTCTCTGTTTCTCATACTCTGCAGCAAAATAAATCGAAGTCACCACAGCACTCCGACGTCGCCGGCAAGTATTCTTATCAAAAATTATTTAAATCTGGGTACTCCGATTTGTAGCGTTTCTTCCCGCCTTCTATCATTAATTCTTATATTACAGAAGTTTAGAGTACTTTGTCTTATTACTGCAGGTAAGCTTATTTTCATGATGGAGGATTCAGAAATTTCAGAAATTACTTGTTTTACTTGATGGAAATAATTTTGACAGAAATCGAAATAGAGTCTTACTCTCTCCGTTCCACTCACTCACTTTATATATAATTAATAATATATAAACATATAATTAATATAATATAAAATTTCATGAATAAAAAATAAAAAATTGCATAAATTAATTTAAACAAAGATTGAAATTAATTATAAAATAATCATATATATAATAATTATATTAAAGTATAATCGCAAATGTAATAGTATTAATATACATATATAATATATATAAATATATATATATTATATATTATATACCTATATATATATATAGTATTACTATTATATATTAATATTATAATAATATTAATATTAGGTTAAACTATATATACGTATATTATATAATTAAATATAATTAACTAAAGTTATCATTATTATCAATATTTTAGGGCATTCTTATATAAGTTATATAATAAATATATACTACTCATTCTTTATTTCTTATATATATTTAACATTTTGACATTTTCTGACTATTTATTCTGAAAGTAGTATGCTAGAATATAGTGTTATATCCATATATAGGTCTTGAACCTTTTATTTACCAAATTGTCTTTTACGGATTTTTTAATTGTGTATAATACTCAATATTGTTAGAACATTTCTCAGACTGTAACCCAGCTTTAAATATTTTGAGAAAAATACATTATTAACAGAGTTGGTCTAGGCTCAAAATAAAAAGCGAGAATAGAACCTATATCTCTGAAAACGTAACTACTAACATCATTAATTTTTTAGTATAATATTTGTCTACTCTAAATTATAAAAATGAACTTACGTACGAAGGTGACATAATTACCTATAGGGATATACTAACTATATATCTATCTGATAATGTGTCTTTTGTTGTGATATATTATTTAAGACTTTTTTCAGCTATCTTCTTAATACCCAATGATATACCTGACCTCATAATAATATATTCCTATATAATATATATATAAAGTTAAGAAAATAAATATATATATATATGTATTATAATAATATATATTATGTATGTTTGAATTTTTGTTTTGTTAAGTCCACATGCCGACTTCCCACTTTGTCGCGGACAGATCGTTAGTATGTATATTACGCTGTTCGTGATAACATAACAAAGTAGTTTGATACTGAATTTACGGCTCGAGCAACGCGTCATCGAGGTTTGTTTCTTCTAATTAGGTTTAACTTAATGCTCGTCATGTGAACAACTCTACTCTACTCTCTCTCTCTCTCTCGGTCTCTTTCTCTTCTCTCCTCTCGAGTTCTCTCTCTCTCTCTCTCTCTCTCTCTCTCATTCTCTCCTCCCTCTCTCTCTCCCCCCCCCCACTCTCTCCTCTCCTCTCTTCTCTCTCTCTCTCTCTCTCTCTCTCTCTCTCTCTCTCGTCTCTCTCTCTCTCGTCTCTCTCTTTAGTATCATTTTATATTTATACACAAGACCTTCTCATGATCAATATAAATTAAATAATAAATAAATGGTTAATGGGTAAGTAATATAATCCTGAATAATAGTTTAAAAAACTGCTTATAATAATACAATAAATTAATAATTATTTTCATAAATATTAATATATTAACAGCAGTATTATAAAAATAAATTCTTTATAATAATTATAATAATTTACTACAATGATTGGTTAGTGCAAAAGATTTATTACTTTTAAAAATTTATTTATATTAAATAAATAATTTTAATATTTGAATTATATAAATTATAACTATTAGTGTATTAATTAATTTGTATGAGAATAATCTTTTATTCAAATGTTATATAAATATTTCTGTCTTCTTTATTATTTAATTATTATAATATATTATTATAGAATTATTAAATATTATATATAATTATAATTATTCTATTAATTATTATTAATTATTTAATAATGAATGTTGATGACCCTAAAGTAGCCAGAAAATCTTATCTTCCCTGTTTAATGTTAAAAATGATTTTTTTTAATTTTCTTTTTGATATTATTTCATTTCTTTCTTTTTTCTTTTTTTTTCTTTTTTGATTCTTCTTGTTTATTTATATTAATTTTATATATTCTATTTATCTTTTTTTTCTATTTTCTATTTATTTTTTTCTTTTTTCAAATTATTCCCTTCCTTTGATTTATCTTTACCTTTTTTTGTACCTTCCTTATTTCCTCTTATTACTAATATTTTTACTCATTATTCCACTTTTTTCTGTTTCTTTTTTTTTTCTTTTTCTCTTTTCTTCTGCACTTTTTCTTTTTTTATTTGCTTTTTTTACTTTTCTTTTTTTCTTTCACATTTCTTTTTCTTTTCGATTCAATTTTTTTAATAATTTAATTTCCTACTTTTTTCTTCTTGCTTCTTTCTTCTTTAAGGTCTCATTCTCTCGTGTCATTTTTACATAGATAGAGTTATTAAGATTATTGAATCTTTATTAACTTATTCGTCAATAATGTTTTGATCTAAATAGAAGGTGCAAAATTTTACTTCAAAAATAATTTAAATGAATCTAAAATGGCTATTTATTTTTTAATGAACTGTGTCTTTTCATATTTTTCTTGTTAAAAGGTTGACTTCTCTAAACTATAATCTATGCTCAAAATTTACTCTAGTTATATTTAATCTGCGAAATGTAGAGATGTAAATTACATATCTTTATCTCCAATAATTATATAATATTATTTCTCCAATTTTACTATTAATATGATTTAGTTATCTATTTAAACGATGTTAAACTTTCGAGATTACTTTATTTCTAGATGTAATTATGCAAAATTTATTTTCTATTCAAAAGCATTACATGTGCAATCATTTTATGTAATCGATTTTTACATACAATTACTTATTTGGGATCAGTTTTTTATCGTAATTTAGTTTGAATTTTTTCATCTTTTAACGGAGCCATATTACTTTTATTTACTATATTTTTTTTATTTTTACTACTAAATATAAGATTCTTTTTCTCAAGTTTTTTTAAGTTTATTTGTCTATATATAATGTTTTGTAATGAAATGATTCTATCAACATTCGTACTTGTTCTGTTAATGGTTTAATTATTAGATTATTATATTGTTATCTTATTTATTTATTATATTAATTTGGTGTGATTTTAATTTTATTTCTCTGGTATTTTTTTTGCTTATGCTCGCTAGATTCGACTCTTTACTTACTTACTCATAATGTCTTTCCATATCTGATATTCTCTATGTCCCTTAAAAGAATTGCATTTTCTCTATGGATTGAAATTTTCTCTTAGCCATGCGAGGTGTCGTAGTGTTCTTAGTTCCGTGCCTCCCTCTCATCGCGTCTAACCCACGTATTCATTTCTTATTTTGTCTCGATTACTCTTTCCAATCTTAGCCCTTTATATACTATCCTGCAAGTTAAAACCGACTCGCGGGGGTTTTTGTGAGGATAACTTGTATGCTCTCTCGGTGTGAAAGGTCAAATGTTCTTCTTCTACTGCATCTTTCATATATGTTATGCTGTAATAATTTTGTTATGAGAGATGTTGTTCTGAGATCTGATGCCACATTTGCTTTCATGCTGAAAGCGTTTCGCAGCACGGAAGATAACGTAGACGAAATCTATCGCCGGTAGTAGACTGAGGTAGGTGATACTATTATATTACTATATATATAATATATAGTGTATATGGATATTATGATATTAATATATTAATGTATATATAGTATAGTATATATATATATATATATATTATATATATATTATACTACATAATATTAGTATAAGTTGTTATTTAGTATACTTATGAGTTTATATAAATAATAATGTAATAATAGTATATATAATAATATATATCATGAGGGCGTTAATGATATTATGCGAGTCGGATCCTTAAATTGGCGATCCGCATCGGGTGTATTCATCAGATCTGATTAGTGACTTAGTGACCAATATCTCTTTGAAAATCATTCTCATGTGTCATATTTACTGAAGTCATATCTTTGATAAGGCACTGGTCTATTATAGCGTTCTATTAATACTTATCAACAATTCTTTTGATAGTGTGAGTTCTTAAGACTAATTGAGGCAAGAACGAGAATATTGCTATAAGTTACCGAATACTTTCGTCTTACATTCATGAGAGCGATGATTTTTGGAAGTAATACTTAGAGATTTTAGTTGAACCAGTATTTTCTGTCGACTTTTACGGTTATAATTTTATTTTGTGTTTTAGATTACATTTTCTTTCCTGATTTTTAGTAATTGTTAAACACTACAATCCGTCAAATAACACATTTGAGAATATACAAAACATATGAATATAAACTGAATAATATATATATATTAATTATAATAATTTAATAGATATAGATATCTACCTATGTATATTATTAACCCCATTATATACTCAAGGATATGATGAATATAAATCTAAGATTTATAAAAGGGAGACGAGAGAAGGGAAATGGAAGGATAACAATAAGGAGTAGATATAAAATAAAATAGAGGAGTTTGTGTAGCATAACGTACCCCTTGAAATATAAAGATATACGGTATAGTTGCTATTTTATTACTACTAGCTATAGTTAGTATATATATATTATATAAAATAGGATTATATAATATATTATATTATTACTATATATATATATATATTAACATTAATAATATAATAAAATTTATTATAACAATTTATTATAAATAATATATCATGCATATGTATTACATCTAATAAAATCTCTTAATATATTCTTTATTGACACAAAGTTTTATACCTCTTTTTTTTTATTTTTACACTCATTCAACTTGAAATTCACTATTTATCTTCTCTCTCTCTCTCTCTCTCTCTTCTCTCTCTAACATTCCCTCCTCTCTCTTCCTCTCTTTCTCTCTCTCTTCTCTTCTCTCCTCTCTCTCTCTCTCTCATCTCTCTCCTACTCTCTCTCCTCTTAATCAGTAGTAGTGGCACATTTACTTCTCTCTCAAGGAGTATCTTTTCGACCGCTTTTTTCTACTTTGATACTTGAGTACTTTTTCCTCACTTTATTTTTAATTTTTTTCATGAAAACACTACTACATTAAAGGAATGGCAATACTTAATAGAAGAACATTTTAATTACATTTTAAGATTGAGTTGTTGCGTAAGGTGTAAATTTGAAGTTACCATAATGTTGAAAGATAATATTTTATGTAAAAGTGACCGGGTGTTACATGGAAGAACGCCAACTCATCTACTGCATATGTGTTGTATTTAAACAAGCATAAGATGACTCTCTGTGTAGCTTTTAAATTACTAGGACAGAATTGGCGAGGACAGTCCAACTGGATGATAACTTCTCTAAGGAGAATTTCTGAGGGGAACTTATAGTTAAAAACGACTCTAACCTCAATCGATTTCTGTAAAACGAAAACACTGTCACGAAGTTTTTGTTTCTTTTAACAATCGAACATTAGATATTGTCGACTTTTTATTCAGAACTACATGCCAGAGGAAACTTCATTCATACTTCTCTTTATCACGACGTTTGTACATTTTGTGAACAACAAATTCTCGGCACCAGACTTAATAAAGTTCGCATTTGAACATTCTAACACAAACAACAATTTAATTACGCCTCCAGTAGGTCTAATCATCGTAACTTTGCTCTTTTCCACAGTAAGAAGCTAAGTTGACTTTGAGATACAGTTCTGACTACCTGACAGAAATATTATGGCAGAAAATGTACTTTGCGAGTAAAGTGTTTACAACTCGAATCTCTTCAGGTCTGTATTATTTTTTAATGGAATACTCCGGGATAGCTATTAAGCAGATTACGTATTGTAATTTCGTATTTAATTCATGATGATTCCTTAGTTGAGCATATGGTAAATAGAATATATATTATATATAGATATAAATATATATAATATATATATATATATAGGATATATTTATTATATATCTATATAGATATATATATTAATATATACTCATATACTATTATATATATATATATATATATAATGTATATGTGTATTATTATATCTGAAGTTGAAGATTCTCCTTTAAGTCCACGAAATTCATTTTAAAGATTGTGTAGTGTTTTGGAGGACCAATAAAATGAGAAATCCGCCAGGGCCTTTGATAAAGTCTGAGTTTCTCCTTCCTTTTTCGATTGCCATTCGGCAAGTGGAGATTAATTTGAAACCATAAGCTAACATTGGGTTTGCATTATAACGCTTCATAATGAAAATTGACTTGTTTTAGTTTTGATGTATGTTGATCCAAAGTTTATTGCCTAATTAAATATATAAATATATTATTAATATAATAACTATATAATATATATTATATATAATATCACTATATAATATATAATATCATATATATATATACTATACTATAGTATATATATATATATTGTATAATATAATTATATATATAATATAATATATTATATAAGGCATAGCTCTATATATTAGATATGACCGTAAATTTAGCTCATCGAGCAGCTAATGGGTGGTCGTAACCACCACGTCAGAATTATTATATTAAGAATCTTATTGAAAAAAAAAATTGGATGACGTCCTCTTGAATTTTTCACATTAGTATTAAGTATTCTAATAAAAATTAATAATCAATTCAATTATTGAGGTATATGATAAATAATAACAAGATATGAGAAAACATATTTGTGGTTTTTGGAGATTTCATATTGGGGAAGGCACTTTAGAATAGGATAAAAATGCTCCTATCGAAGGCAGACTATATACTCTGAAATGTTGATAATATCAATAGTTGACTTTACTGATAATGAATGCGGTGAAACAAATTAAAATTGAACTGATGACTGGCAAGCAAAATGGAAACAATAGTTTAGTCAGCGTTAAAAGCTGGCGATTAATAGCCAGCTGCATTTTATGTGTTAGATTTGACTGTTCACATGTACGTTCTAGATGTAGTATCGTAACTAGAGCTTATTTAAGCAAACTTATGTCTTTATAGACACGCTCATGTAACTTGATCATCAGGGCTGCGTGAAAATACATATTTACACATTTATCTCGTGTCCCTTTAATTTGCCTCTGAACAGCCTGATACATTACTGTTATTTTTGAGCCGGAATGTCATTCTACGTATCACGAGACTAAACAGATTATAATTTAATATCAGAATAAAATGCTAAGAGTTGGATAATATTAGTAATGTCCCAGAGACCGTAATAAATTGTGGACTAGTATAACGCTAAAGCACGAAATGCGAAACACAGATGTGGATTTGATGTTACGGCTTAGAAAATTTTATAATAAAGCAATTGTCAAATACCAATTTATGTAAAGCTTTGCGAGATCTGAATTATAAAAGCTGTGATGACACTCAATTTTTTTAAACCTATAGAAATCGATTTGATTATCGTGTATTATTACGGAAAGGAATGGTTATTACGGGTTTAATTGTTCGAATAGGCAAGACCATCTTCAATAACGTATTTATTTTTCTTTCTCCTTTTCTTTCACACTTTAAGTGTATCAATAACTTGCACGTTTCTTTCCCTTCTAAGAATCCATCTAGTCACAACCAACTGCTCATTGACAGATCTTGTTTTTACTAGTAGCCAATGCCCTGCTTTACTATTGTTAGAGAATCGATACTTATCATCAATCGAGGCCTCCAATACTTAGTGAATAAGAAAAGCTTCTGTTCAATAATGCACCGTAGATAATATGTGCTGGTCAATCTTTTGCGTTGTTCTGGTTTACACGTGAAAGTCCCTTAACGAAACTAATTTAATCAGAGTGTCGCTTTTCTAGCAGACCATCGCTACTTATCCGATAATATCGTAATTAAAGTGGAACTATAGGAGCGGCACCCCAAGGTATTGCCGCGCGAGATATACTCTCTTTCACACGTAATATCAAGTTATTAATGGGATTAAATCCAGTTACGAGATAAACACAGTAAACGTAATACCCGAATCTATAGATTCCTAATACCTTTCAATTAAGTGTTCACGAATAAACAAATCCAGTTAATCAGTACCAACGAGCATACTCTGTTTAAGACATTCTAAGAATTGTCGTCGCCTAATACAAAATGTGTGTATTCATACAGTTTTACACGACTGTGCTTAGTATTTGTATGGAATTATTGTTAAAGTACTTTGTAAACTATTCATCTCCCTATACTACTGTAAATCCGACAACTTGCAACTCCGCTAGGAAAAAGTATTATCTGATACAACTAGCTACAGCATAGAAGCAAGATCTCCAATTAATGACCGGAAAAATACTCTTCGTACAAATATCTAATTCAAGCCGTACATGGGAGAACCAGACACCATTAATACACGACTGAAACACTATCGCTATTCTAAGGTTAATAGGATCCCGATGCTATAAATAAGATAATAGGCTACACAATACAAAAATAGATATATAAAATCCACATCATTTTTGTTGCTCTAAGGAGTAAGCAGCAGGACTTTTTTAATACATTAAATATTAATGTTTTTTTGTATTTTGTATTTTTAACGATGGATTAATAATTATTTTATTCCCTTTTATTTAACGTAATATTCTTAATATATAATTTAC
>JABUQX010021837.1:0-2500 GCA_015478945.1 Trachelipus rathkii
ATTGCCACGAAAATAACTTTTCTCTCTCATCTATGTCTTCGTATAAAATATTATTAATAACCAATTCTGGCCATCATACCAGTTAAAAAGAAAACAGACTTCACAAGAAAAAGCTCATACGTCTGATGGCACTATAAGAGGAAAATGATCAAATAAATTTTATTCCAAAAATTTAAAAGAATAAATTAAGTAATTAATAAACAGATTATGATAAGTCTTTTGGTTTTAATGTTTTCAAATAAAACATAAAATACTGTACTTTATAAATCTCTTTATTACGTTTAACTCAAATATATATTATAATATATGATATTTATCATATATAAATATAAGTAATATATATAATATATATATATATATATATATATATATATATATATATATATAATATAAATATATATAATTAATTTAATGTTGAAATTTGTGCAACGTAAAATCTTCATTTAAAGAATTTTTTTAATTACTATATTTTATATTCAATTCCAAATTGACGATCAACTTTAGGGCTTCTATCTACACACACGCCAAAAAAAAAAAAAAAAAAAAAAAAAAAAAAAACCAAAAAAAAATTACTGTTAATATTAAGTTACTAAAGGATTAAATATGAAACTAGATATTTTCATATATATATATATATATTATAATATATTTATATATATATATATATATATTTTTAAGAAAATGTTCCTAATTCTTATAAATTAATTGATGCCGGAAGGAGGAGGAGTTCTGATATAAATATATAGTATAATATATATATTATATATAATATAGATATATTATATTATAATAATATATATTATATATATATATAAATATATATATATATTATATATATATATATTAGATATATATAATATATATATATATATATATATTATATATTATTCAATTGCGTTTTCGTTTAAAAAATAAAAGCTGAAATTTTTATATTCCATTTGACCTGTTGTAGCCATTATGTAGCCATATAACAGAATCAATGATTACTAAGCTAAAATGAAGCCTTTTAATTAATGCTAGACTACGAATGCACAGAAGAAAAAAAAGATTTGTGTATATGCACAGAAAGTGTTTAATATCTCGTTTTTTTCTATATTTAGGATTTTATGAAATTAATATGGAACGTAAATTACAAATACTTCATCTTGAAATTATAAAGTAAAAATTTACTTTTCTCTTTTAAGCATTCCTTAACAACTTCAACGTCTTTATTACATTGATTTCATAGAGCGATTAAACCATTCTATTATTATTATTATTATTATTTTTTAATAATTACTTTGAGAGTTTTGAACATTGAATTAATGCAATCAGAATCTTTATTAAAAAATTATTATTTATCATTTTTGTAAAAATAAATGAAAAGATGGTTAAGGAATATTAAAAAAAGTTGGAAAAAATAACTTTTAATAAATCTTCTTTGAAGATATATAATATATATATATATAGAAAAATATATAAAAATATTTTATATATATATAATATATATATAATATATATTATATATATATATATATAATATAATATATATATATATATTATATATAAATGATCGAAAAATAAAAAAAATAATAATAAATAACGACCTTACTGTGATACATAAGTGATAATAAATGATTACAGTGATAAGAATTTTTTTTTTTTTTTTTTTTTTTTAAGAATTATGTTTGTGATGCCGCCAATGACGCTTAGGAAGAGTTTCGTTATGAATGCGCCAAGCGTGATGTATAAGATGCTCTCGACGAACAGCTGTGTACGGGCAGCGAAGACACATAAATGGCTTCTCTCCAGTGTGAATGCGCAAGTGTCGACGGAGGTCCCCTGATTGCCCAAATGATTTGCCACACAGTGTACAAAGATGGGACGAAGCTGAACTTGGCATCGTGATATTCTGTGTACAAGAAGAAGCCAAGTATTTGTAAGCGGGAACATGGTGAATATCAGTATTCATTTGAGTCTTCTTTTAGATTTAAATATATGTATATAAAAATAATGATCGTGAAATTAGAATATTTCATTAGGTACAATTAACTTGAAGTTTATCAGTGTTATTTAAGGCAACCATTAACATTTAAAAAAGCTTATAAACATAATTTACTTATATTTTATATAATATACTCAAGCATGACAATATAGGATGAACGTAAGGTACAAGCTGATCTCAAAAATAAAGTCAGGCATCTTACAACCAAAGGGGACACCATGTTAACAAATCATTTCAAACAAACAATTATTCAACAACAAAATGGTTAAACGGGTGTTTTATAAAGAGGTAAATGTAGCCATTCCCGACACCAACCAGATAATGAAGGAGACAACAAAATGTAAAATTGGATCTTATACCACAAAAAAAATTTACGATGCGTTTTAGCGAAATTATATTGCTCTCCAAGACAATAAAAAGTGTAACAATGAAAGCTCTTTCGAGTAACACCTCTCATCTTAAGTTCACCGAGAGTTAACAACAAGAAAGTTTGGTTAAAAAATAACATTTAAATTT
>JABUQX010021837.1:7500-12500 GCA_015478945.1 Trachelipus rathkii
AAATACAAAATTGCGCTTTACAATGTGATTAACATCACAACACTTGAGAATTTGTTCTAGGAATTACCAGACCTGAGATAATGGAGATAAAGTTAACCTTTGTTTATGAGTGATAAAAATGGGCCTTTTTCTACATTTCAACTGCACGCGCGCTGCCGTATGACAACCATCGACACCGCTCGAGAGCAGGGGGCATTTGAAGCGAGCGGTCTGCCATGAATTTAAGGCAACCTGCAGTGTATCATCTAACCTATGAGTATATCTTAGTTTTAAATAAACTGTAAGATGAATAATATTACTAATTTCATATTTCATATTTCACTTTGAAAATATTTTAAATATAAATGTAAGCCGGTCAAAAGTTTATTTATTGGCCTATTTACGTTTATACGGAACAAATATATTTATATATGGTGTATATAAAGATATTCGAAAAATACGATTATCGAAAAAAATAATCGATCTCTCATAGCCATAGGATCCCCTTTTCCCAACTATCACCCTCATATCAAACATTTCATGAAAATTGGCTGAGGTCTGTATTATGGGCAAAGTTCTCTATGGAAAAATGCTGCGAAATCTGGAATACTTCATAACTTTTCAAGGTCATTTCTCGTTTTTTGTATTAAGTTTCTTAATTACAGTTCATTTAAACATTTCAATGTTTCAGAAAATCTGGATGGGATCGGCATTATTATTATTATTATTTTTGCTAATATATATATCATAATATATTATATATATATATATATATATATATAATAATAATATATATATATATATATTATCATAATATATATATATTATATATATACTATATATATATTATATTATATATTTATATATATATATATATATATATATATATGGTAGAAGTATCAGAGGAGAAAATTGGACAGACAAAAGCTATAATCGAACTGAAAGAAAAAATATAACATATTATGTATGCAATTTTGAAATGCAGGCAAGTGATTCGCTTCGAAATATATGTATAGGTAAGTAAAGTGATCTAACAGTCCTATAATAATAATAATAATAATAATAATAATAATAATAATAATAATAATAATAATAAAAATAATAATAATAATAATAATATTAATAATAATAATAATAATATAGAAATTCTATGTCAGCTTTTGCTTAAATGTTTTACTTTTCGCTTCAAATTCTAAAAAAAAAATCTAATTTTCATTTAATATCCTTAACACAATTCTTGAAAATATCTTACAAAGAAAGTAAGAATATTTAGATATGTTATTTACTGACCGGTTTCTTCCGTTTGGATTCTTACAAATGAAAGAATTATTTTAAACAAGAATTAAGGTTATAAATTAAAATTATGAGGAATCTCATATGTTCAGTCTAAGGACTGGGCAGTTCATTAAACTTATGTTAATGTCTGGTTTGTGGTTTTTAATATAAAAAGCTTCAGCAACTACTAAGAGTTTCTGTTCTTCACATGAAAGTATAAAATTTTAGATGATTTGCATGTATCATATACAGTTTGGTTAGGTTCGATTCATATATTTTACCCGGGTTTAAAACGATGTTGGAACGTTCTATCTGTCAATTTTGCCTTGTAACTAATATATGTCGACGTAGTCACACTAGATACATGCAAATTGGTATACGACTTTGTGATTAGCTGAAAGAATATTCTTAGTAAGAAAGCTGGAAGAAAGTTGTCTAGTTTTGATATAGTAAGAAAACAGAAAGAAAGTGGTATAGTGTTGATATAGTAAGAAAGCAGTAAGAAAACTGTCTAATTTTGATACAGCTGAACTATGATTTTCGAGTTGGTTGTAGATTTAACGAGGGTATTAATAATGCTACGTAGGCATTTTTCTTCTTTATCAAAATACATTGCATTTGACGTTTCAAAATAAAACTTAATGCTTTTAGAGTCATGTTAGTTTTTTCTTGATTTTTATAAAGTTCTTGATTAGTTTTTGTTATATTAAATTGGTGCTTACAGTTGATTAAGTTCTGTTTGATCCTTTCGACTTGAACACCAAACGATTCCCTATTCGAATACAATTTAAAAGCTCTGTATATGAGGGTTTTAACAATTGAGTTCTTATATGCTTCTGGGAAGTAAGTAGTTGTACATTAAGGCATAGACCGATATCTGTTGGTTTGCCATAAGTGGCTGTTAAAAGGGTTCCATCGTCATAGTTTTGATTTTGATATCCAATATGTTAATAATGCTTTTCAGAGACGTTTCGGATGTGAATTTGAGGCAAGAAAGGTCTTGTAAGCGGTTGGTAAACAAGTCAGAATGGTTCCTAAGTATAGTAAGTGTGCCATCAACGTGTCTTGCAGAGAGGACACGGTTGAATGTATTATTTTCATCCAAACTTTATTTTCCAGTTCTGATAGGCAAAAATCTGCAGAAATAGGAGGACCCAGAGATGAACTTACCATCACCATTTTTTTGCAGGTAGAGAATGTCGTGAAATTTGAAGGGGGTTTCCATGCAACATAGTTGTAGTAGGTTCTGCATGTGAATTTTGAATATATCGTTCATTTAAATTTATTTAAATTTTAAACTTGTCTAATTATAATTCCCATGGTTTCAGCGTCTGGGACATTGGTAAATAATGATTCAACATCCAGAGAAGCAAGCATATCCGAGTTAAACTTTAAGCCAACATCTAGAGAAGCAAGCATATCCTAGTTAAGCTTTAAGAAAGATAATTTGCATAGAGTTTCACTAATAGATTTGATCATAAAGGAATTATTTATGTAAGAACGTATTGTGGTATAGGGGTATTGTGCAATGACTTGAGCTACAGTACCATACATTGATATCCCTCATTGTAGCAACAAGTTCTTTTGATTTTGCTAGAGATGTGTTTGCCCCCGATTTCATAGGCGATTTTGCAAAATTTATTTTTAGTGATATTATTGTTTGGGGGAGCCAAGGTGAATTTGTTATGGTCACTCAAGATGATTTTGAAATTTAGATCAGCTGATTTTGCTCACAATTGTTACTCCTCCGCCTTTATCTGGTCTTTTGATAACGATGCTTGGATTCTATTTGAGGGTTTTCCAAGGTCTTCATTAGAAATATTTATTGTGATTTTTCTTTAAGAAATGAAAAGAAGTTTTATGTTTTATTTTAGAATGGTCATCATTATTCACAGTGATAGTTACTGTTTTTTGTATATAAAATCACTGAAAAGTTCTCTACTTCAATATATTTGTCAATTTTGCTACATTTGGTGTTAAGGCCCAAGGTTTGTCCTTCATTGAGTATATTACTTTCATTATGGTCAAGTTCACAGTCAGATAACAGGTAAAAAATTATTTTCTTTAAGTAAGAATTCACTATTGTATGAGCGTTGCAATTTAGAAATGTGTCTAAGTTTGATGGTATTATTTAATTCATGAAGTTTATGAATAAGAAAGATGACTGAAGAATAAAGGTAGTTCTTCTCGTTCTTCTAAAATTCAGTAGGCTTTGTCCTATTTCTTTGTGATTTTTTTTTTTTTTTTTTTTTTTTTTTTTTTTTTTTTGAAATTTTAAAATTTATTGGAGGATTACATTATTAAGTAGGTTTAGTTGAAAGGTTTTTATGTCACGTAAATTTCTATTATACAGTCTCAATCTTAGAAAGTTTGGAAGAAGCTGATATCTTTACAATAATTTAGGAATTCTATGAGAGTTTTTTTAATATTAATATAAGTATTACCAATTCTCAAAAAAAAAATTCTTCTAATTTCCATTTAATTTCCTTAACACAATTCTGGAAAATATCTTACAAAGAAAGTAAGAATCATATTTATTTATTATTTACTGATCAGTTTCATCCCTAAATCTTGGGCATCTTCAGAATGTGGATTTTTATAAGTGAATAAATTATTTTAAACAAGCACGTGTTAAAAGTGAAGAAGAAATAAGTTGGAAACTAAGGTATAAGTATATCCTCAAATAATCTGGGAATGAACAGTTAGGAGAAACCCTGAACATCTTCACTTTTGTGGGTGACTTATTGCTAACAAATATACAATACATTCTCTATCATCCCTTTACAACCACTAGTTTTTCACAACACATATAAGATATAATACCGGTACTAGAAAAGTTTAAATTAAATAATTTGAATTATTAATTTAATGATGTACATTGCATTATATTACATACTTTATACATATATTTACAGAACATAAAACACAACAAACACATAATAATCACCTGAAGAAAACTATTAATCTTAAGAGTTACAAGAATAATAAATTAATATTCATTACTGTAGTTATGAAGATCTTTCAAAATACAGATCATAGGCGTTATTATTATATGATGAAGTACTACATTTAAAGTACATATTAATCTACAGTAGTTTAACTGAATTTTGCAAGACATACAAAAACAACTTCAAACAAAATTTTATTTTATTTTTAAAGATGTGAGAATAAACAAAATTAATTATTTTACAATAAAAAATGTTAAGGAAACCAAGAAATAAGTGGAAAATGAGCTCTCTGACCCATTTTAAGCCGTTATCGTTTTTGCATTTGTGCTTACGAAACGTAAGAAAATGTTTGAGTTTGCGTTCGTTTTTGTCAAACTTGGCGCAAAATCGTAAAAAAATGCTCACCAAACGTAAAGAATTTCCTTAATTATGTGTAATATAAAATAAAATTCTGCATAAAATAGCAACCTTACAGAATTAAGGGAATTCCTTACGTTTGTTGAGCATTTTTTACGATTTTGCGCTAAGTTTGACAAAAACGAACACAACAAACTCAAGCATTTTCTTACGTTTCATAAGCACAAATGCAAAAACGGAAACGGCTTTAAATGCATGACAGTTAGGTCACTCTTGACCTAACCTATTAGATGACAATTTAACTAGAGAAACAATGTAATACTTTTATGAAAGAAAGAGATAAGAAAACTACAAGAATATTTATGAAAAGAGAGAAAGGTCTCGGAAAAGAAATGCTTGTTTTAGAGAAAATATATATTTGTACGGAAGATTTTGAGACAC
>JABUQX010021837.1:32500-35000 GCA_015478945.1 Trachelipus rathkii
TTACTCTTCATATGCGCACGCGGCGATCCCACTCGCAACGGTGTACCCCTGAACTACCCGCACCCCTGTCATCTCGACTACCAGCCTACGCCGGACGTCTGTTATGCATACGTGTTACAGCATGGGGTGTGATCATAAAGGACATACTCGTTATAACGCATCTTGCTACTAAGACTACTAAGTAGCTGTCTCCATTAGACTGCACTATCGAGAGCTGCATCTCTACTCCACGACACACCCATCGTGAGCGACACCTCTTTGATACCACCTGGCCTCCTCGCATGCACAGCTACTGCCCCTATGGTCCATCCCTCCCGCGTACGTGCAAATCAAGCCGCACCTACCCTCAACTTATCAGGCATCTCTACCGTACAACAGTATCGGCAGGGTACCTAGACAACCGAGTAGCTCACTGCACAATCACAGTCGGTAGGGAAATGCGCTGTTCTCCCGCCTCGGCTCTAAAACTTACTACCTTCCTTTACCAGTCCCTACGCCTGCTGTCGTAATGTTGAGTACGACGACCGCGAACGTACCTATACGCAACCACATCCCTCCGCCGCTGTCAACACCAGGACAGTTGTCCATCTATGTCTTTAGCGTATATATATATTATATATAATAATAAAACACACAGTATTATATATATATATATTAAGGGTGTTAAGATTTATATAATTAGAGAGAGAGAGATAACAATTAATATTAATAAACATAGTCCATTAGTAATTTCCTTAGTTTGCCTACAAATTTTAACTCCCTGGCTTGCTTTCTTCAATCAAATTGCGTGCGTAGTTGTATGTCGCGCGTGTTTGCGCGAATGTTTGTACCCTTATTCGTATATTCTTTATGCTTGCCAAGCAATGTTAAAAGGTTGAAAGGAGGAGAAGAGGGAAAATAATTTTTATTATACATTATTTGTCATAAAGGAAAATATTTTCAATTATTTTATCGGGTTTGGTGTTTCCTCTTAAATACAAGACATTCCTTTATAAATTGGTCTATTAATAATTGCATTAAATTTATTTATTATTTTTTTAATTTATTAATATATATAATTAAATTAATATTATATTAAATTACTGTCCTTCAGGTAGGCCGACTGAAAGGGAAGTTCATTTGACATGAATTTAATATTTTAATATATTTTATAAATTAATACACTGGTAAATGATGGGAGTTATTCTCTTTAATAACTCTTTGGGGGTATTTTAATTATGCTTTGGGGGTATTTTAAAGGTATTAAAATGAAAATTTTTAAGACGTTTGCTGTCATAATATTATTCACTGTGTTTAACGAAAGAAGTGGCAAGTGTTTTATTGTTCAAATTTTGTAAAGAAGTATACATAATACTTAAATAGAAAGTACAATAATTAAAATTGTTAAGTACAGAAGTAAATTAAACAAAATAATTAAATAAAAAGTACAATTAATTATAACATTTATATATAATTCAATAAAAAAGGGTTATTTTATAATAGTTCTATTTATTTACCTCTTTCACAAATAAATAAAAACACTTGAATTATTTTAGCAGATTAAACTAAAACTGCACAACCACATTCCGAGATAAAATGTCTAATATTTTATCTTTACAAAAATGGATCCACTAACCGGGGCTCAAATTTTGTGGATTACTCGGAAAATTCAGCGATTGAAAAGATCTAACCTGGTATTTAAACTAAGGTATGCTTCAAATTTATTAATAATTATTATTATTATTATTATTATTATTAATTATTATATATTATTATTATTATTATTATTATATTATTATTATTATTATTATTATTATTATTATTATTATTATTATTATTATTATTATATATCTTTATTATTGTCTTGACAAGAAATATGATTCAGAAGTTCAAAATATTTGAAATAATTTTTTTCATTTCAATTCCTTTACATCAGCGTTTCTCAACCTTTAAGTTCCTCGCCGACCCCCCAAAGCCAAACCCCATAAAGGTTACTCAAACTCGCGACCAATAATTACCCATATATATATATATATATAATATATATTATATATATATATATATATATATATATATATATATATATATATATATATATATAATATAATATAATATATATATATTATATAATATATATATATATATATATATAATACATAATATATAATATTATATTATATTATATACTATATTATATATATTATATATATATATATATCTATAATATATATTATATATATATATATATATATACTATATATATATATATATATTATATCGCTTAATAAAAGATGTTTTTGAATGCATTAAGTATATAATATATAATTTTTTATTTTATTAAGTATTAACTTTTTATAAATAACAATTGTGGTGTAACATTTGCTTATAAATATTTTATTATATAATATATAATAATATATATATATATATATATAATATATAATATATATATTATATCTATATATATAATTATAATATATATATTATATATTGTGGGTGTTTGGGTTGTAGATAGGGTGTG
>JABUQX010021838.1:0-10000 GCA_015478945.1 Trachelipus rathkii
GATTCGCGTGCTGGTCGTGTATTAAAACACACTTGATTTCTGTTATGTTTTCGAAATGTGACATGAACAATAGATCAAATAGATCAATAGATCACAGGATGGTGGAAGGAGGGGCGGAGGGGAGGGGAGGGTAGTTTGATTTATTGATTTACTGATTTACTGCTTTAGGGGATTAAAAACGCAATTATTATTATTATATTAATATCATAAAAAAAAAAATTTTTTTTTTAAAAATATTTCAATAATTTATAAATAACGAAAACTTAAATAAAAATAAATAAAAGTTTTGTGTTATGGTTAATACAAAATATGATTGAATCAATAGATCAATAGCATAATAGATCATGGTGGAGTGGGAGGGTAGGGTTGGTAGTTTGATTTACTTATTTACTTCTTTATGGTATGTAAAAATGCAAATCTTTTACGGTTTAACCATGAAAAAAATTAAAAATTTTAGTAAAACATATATTTTTTAAACAGTAAAAAAAATTTATTATTATAATGAAATTGCTACTGTATTCTACTACTTATATTACTAGTATTACTATACTATAATATATATTATACTAATATACGTATAATATGATTATAATACCACATAATGATACTAATAACTATATATAATATATATATTATATATATATATAATGTATATAGTAGTTAATATTATTATTATACCTTTATATATATATATAATATAAATATTCTATATATAGTATAACTATATATATACCTATAACTATATATATAAACGTATATATATATATTTTAGTATACTCATATATTTATCACACTATATTTGTATAATCTATTTGGATTTATTATTAATATATATATATAATATATTATATATATATATATATATATATATATAATTATATATATATTATATTTATATATATATATATATATACGATATATTATTATATTATTATATATTTTATATATTAGTTTTAATAATAATACTATATAAAATTTATATATTTTCTAATCAATTTTCAGAATTTAGATCATATATATATATATATATATATATCTACTATATAAACTCTATACGTTTTACGTACCTTGCCTCATTTTCCACTCTAGATAATCTATTTATACTATTCATGAGGCTACTCAGCGATTTTTTTTATCCTATCGACATCACGTTCATGTGGCGTACTAGTACTTTCGTCCATAATATATATTAATATACATATAATATATATGAATATATTAGTATATATATATATATATGTATATACTATTTATATTATGATACATATATAAAAAATAATATGTGTGTGATACGTATACTTTAATTTTTTTTTATTTAGTTTTCAATTTTTCTCAACATGGTACGTTGAATAGCTCATTCCATATATATACTATATATATAAGTATTAATATATTATATAACTATATTATATATATTATATATATATAAGTATATATTCATATATTCTATATATAATAATTAAAAATATAATATTTATTATATATATATATAGTATAATATTATAAATATTATATATATATATATATATCGATTATATAATATATATATATATATATTATAGTATTATATAATATAAATATATATAATATATATATATAAATATATATATATATATATATATAAGTATATACTAGTATATATAACCACGTGTGTAATAGCGTATATTTACTTTTTTTCTATTATATATATAGTAATTATATACTATATATATATTTTATATACTATATATTATATAAATAAACTATAATTAGTGGTGAATATATATATATATACTATTGCATATGTAGGTCTATAGGTCTAAATGAGAGCTATAGGTTGTACATTATTACATTTGTATAATATAGTTCCATGATACGTACTGTGTTGAATGCCGTCATATTTACGTTTCTATTTTTCTAAGTTATAGTATTCTTCAAGTTTTCAAAATATGGATACGTTGATATGCTCATTTCCTAAGCATCAAATTCGTTGTTTAACTCAGTACCATGAAATTTATTAGAAACAACTTCACTCTTAATTTACTCTTTAACACTATTTTAAATTAATGCATTTTTTGCTTTTTGTTAAATTTATATTATTAACTTTATTTGTGCATTTTATTTTTCTCAAGGTTATGGTAGTGTGTGAGGGGATAGTCCGCGGTGTGGAGTCATGGTTAAATGGTGAGGCAACTGGAGCAAGTATGCCGAATTTTAAATATTGAGGATATTGTCGGATGAAATGGGAACGGATGATGCAAAGTGTTGTTAAAAAGTTGTGAATGGTTGGAAGGTGGCTGGTTAGCAAAATTTAAATCTTTTTGGTGGTGGTAAAAGGGAACTAAGTCTTGAGTGTATAGGGTTTTGCATGAAGGTATATTGTTACCTGTGTTAATAAATAGTAATGAAACTATTGTCTGGAATAAGATAGTATATATATTATACTATATATATATAATGATAAGATATAATATATATACCATTAATAGTATACCATTAGATATTTATAATATATATAGTATACTATATATATATATAGGCCTATATTATATAAGATACAATGTGCTCAGATGGACAATCTTAGGGGCGTGCTAGGTGTGAGAAGAATTGATAAAATGTGGAATGAATGCATGAATGCGTTGTTTGGCATGTAGAAAGGAGTAAATGAGAGAATAAACGTGAGTACATTGAGATGGTTTGGTCATATGGAAAAGATATTAATTGATAGTTGGTAAATGGAAGCGGATGGTATAGGTGGTGAATGTGCTGGGAATCGATCTGCTGGGAGACCGAATAAAAATTGGATTGAGTCTGTAAAGGAATGCCTGAAGGAGAGGAATGTGAATTTGATATAAGCGAGAAGAAAGGTGCATAACAGGAGTGAATAGCGGGGTTTGTGAGGAGTCATTGTTGTGGATTTGCCCAGTGGTGAATGTTACCACTCATCTGGACGTAGATACCTCACAGTGAGGGTTCCGTCACAGCTCTCGTGAAACCCTAGGGTGAATTTTTCTCTCTCCGACGAGTTCCCATCTAAGGTATAAAGGAGACGGTAAAGGGGTGCTTTCTTTTCGACTTGTGTCATGTTCTTCTACTACTTTTCTGTTCCGGTGTTTGCTACGCACCTCACTCCTAATCGGGGAATATAATATAGATCGAAGAATATATTATCATACTATTATAATAGTAGTATTATTACGGTATATATATATAGTGTTTATTAGATATAAATACATAATATGGTGATACTTAGTATATAAATTATTATATTATTATAATATATATTACTCTAATATATATATTTTATATAAATACCGTAATATATAATAATATATATATAGTTAATATATTTATTTGGAATATATTATATCACTACTATATATATATATATATATTTAAAAAATGCTATATTTATAACTATTATATACTTCCACATAAACCTATAACTATTATACTATACTATATATATATAGTTATAATAATCTAATATATACTATACTATATATATATATACTATGATATATATAGTATAATCATTATATAATAATAAAAACCTATAGTAGTATATATATTTATAATATATATATATTTTATATATATATCTCTTATAGACTATAATATAGTAATATATAATATATATATGATACACATACATAATATATACTATATATTATATATAGTATATATAGTACTATATATAATACTAATATATATAATATATATATATATACTTAGTATATATATATATATATTAATATAAGTTTATAAGTGTGGTTAGTTAGAATCTCTTAGCATATTAGTGTAGGGTAAAGTGTTAAATTACATAAGTCATTGGTATTTTATTTAATCAGTGCGCCACTCTGCTAGGTTTTTAATTCAGAATGGGTTCTGATGATGAAGACCAAAAGAGGGATGTAAAATGTAGAATGATTGGAAACCTTACAGTCTTTTCAGAACTTGAGAGTTAGTACCATCCTTTGATCATCAAGATGAGTGATAAATAATAAATTAATAAATAATAAAAAGAAAAAAAAAACAAATAAATAACATATAAATAATAAATAATAAATAATAAGTAATAAATAATAAATAATAAACAATATATAAATAATAAAAAATAATAAAAAATTAATAATGAATAAATTAATAAATAATAAACAATAAATAATAAATAATAAATAATAAATAATAAATAATAAATAATAAATAATAAATAATAAATAATAAATAATAAATAATAAATAATAAATAATAAATAATAAATAATAAATAAATTAATGAAACTGAAAACAGGCTGTACACATATAAAAAGAAATTATGTAGCATGTTAGGAGTTTGAATAACGAGCAAATAAAACTCAATAACAGCAACAATAAATATATGATTTCTACAAATGATAAATAATAAAAATTAATTAATGAATAAACTAATAAAATAAATAAATAATAAATAAATAATGACCCAAACTTGGCACCCCATCTGGTGCTAACATGCCCTTGCCTGTGTCACAAAGTTGGAGATGAACAATTTTGAAAAGGAGTCGTAGCTGGAGCCAGAGCCGGAGCCGGAGGTAAAGTATAAATATTTTAAAGAAATTGTTTTTGCAGGTTAAAATACTTCGCAAGCTCCGCGAGCTGAACATATTCTGAAATGGAAACCGAAGTTGGAGCTGAAGCCAGAGCTGGAGCTGGAGCCGGAGCCGGAGTCGAGCCGGAGCCGGAGCCGGAGCCGGAGCCGGAGCTCGCTGATTGGAAAAATTTTTTCCAAGAACATTTTTTTTGCAGATGAAAGTAATTCTGCAAAGTTGGAACTGAACAATTTTGAAAAGGAGCTAGAGCCGGAGCCGGAGCCAGTGCCAGAGAGAAGAGCCGGAGCCGGAGCCGGAGGTAAAGTATATATTTTCTTTAAAGAAATTGTTTTTGCAGGTTAAAATACTTCAGCAAAGTCGGAGCTGAACTATTCTGAAATAGAAACGAAGTCGGAGCTGAAACCGGAGCCGGAGCCGGAGCCGGAGCCGGAGCCGAGGTGGAGCTGAAGAACAAATTTTTTTACAGTTGAAAATAATTCTTTAAAGTTGGAGCTGAACAATTTTGAAAAGGAGCTGGAGTCGGAGCCGGAACTGGAGTCGGAGCCGGAGCCGGATTTGGAGGCGGAGCCGGAACCGGAGCCTTAATATAAATATTACCTCAAATATTTAATAAAAATATTTCCTCAAAGTCGGAGCAGAACTGTTTTGAAATAGGATACGGAGTTGTGCGGTGCGGTGCGGTGCGATGCGGAGTGAATATTAAAACTTTTATGCTGTAAACATACATAGAAGTCCAATTATTTCGGGTGGGTGAGGTGCGTATGTTCTTTTACTTTCTGGAAAAAAGAAAAAAATCATACAAACATCTTTATAGGCGTTTTTCTCAAAAAATTAACTTTTTTTCCATAATCAGCTGACAAAAAATTCGCTAAAAAAAAACGACAAGTCATTAGTTTGAAAATTTCCAGGAAACATTTATATAATAAGACGAAGAATTCTTCACGAGATTTTTTATAGATGATAATTGTGGTTGGTGTCAGACACGTTTGAAAAGATGACTTTCTGGAAAAAAAAATTTGAAATTTTGAAATTAATGAATTGGATAAATCTGATGTTACCTACCAATATTTTTTAGAATATAAATTAATTTCAAAGAGCAAATGATTATATCTCTTTGACCACACTTTATTCTAGAACTTTCGTGGAAAAATTATTGAAATATCTTAAAAAATAAGTTTTTATATGGTTTTCAATTAAAAGTAGTTAAAAAAAAAAAAAAATTCAGTACTTGCCCCTCCCCCATAAATTCATAAAGAGCCAAGTGACGCTAGATAGTTACTGGTTTTAACGAGGCGGACAAGTGATAATAGCTGGCGAGGTGTCACATGTAGTACGGTACATTTACTGAAAACCATATAAAACTTTATTTTTTAAGATATTTCAATAATTGAAACGAAATAAACAGAAATACATAGATACGGTTCCTCTTTAAATAAAAATTCTCTTTTCGCGATTGATAGTAAATGTAATTCCGAATACAGACTCCCCTTAATAATACAATATTGGTATCAATGTATATGTTTATAAGGCAGTAGATCTTAAATATGAGGGTTTCAGGACCCTCAATGGTGTCTGTGAACCCTCCAAGAGCTGGTTCCGAGAAGAAAAGCACAGAGTGCATGGTTCAGGAGAGAGGCATGGAATGCATAAGAGAAGAAGCAGATGGAGAAAGCAAGAAGGAAAAAGAGTCAGAGTCGGTACCGGAGCTGGTGTTAGAGCCGGCCCCGGTGCAGTGCCGAGTTAGCATACATTGGTTTAATAAAACGATATTGGTGTCAATGCATATTTTTATAAGGACGTAAAGCTTGATTATGAGGGTTTCAGAATCCTCAAGGATATCTGTGAGCTCCCAGAAGGAGACCATAACTGTAAAAGAGAAGAAATGCATGGAAGCATAAGAGAAGAAGATAGAAAAAGGAGAAATGAAAAGGATAAAAAAGGAGTCTGAGAAGAAGTCAAAGTCGGTGTCTGCACCGGTGTTGGAGTCGGGGAGTGCCGAGTTAGTATACATTCACTAAATAATACAATATTGCTGTCGATGCATATATTTATAAGGACGTAGATCGCGTGTGTGAGGGTTTCAGAACCCTCAATGGTGTTTATGGATTCCCAGGAGGGGGTTCGGACTGAAAAAAATAAGTAAAGCACAGAATGCATAACAGAAGAAGATGGAGAAAGGATGAAGAATGAAGTAGGAGTCAGAGTCGGAGCCGGCATCGGTGCCGGAACTGGTGCGGTGCCGAGTTAGGAAACATTCGCTTAATAATACAATATTGGTGTCAATGAGGGTTTCAAAACCATCAAGTTTATCTGTGAGCCCTCAGGAGGGGGTTATCAGAAAAAGAGCTCAGAGTGTTTAGCAGAAGAAAAAGAAATGCATAGAATGAATAAGAGAAGAAGAAGATGGAAGACAATAGATGATCAAAGAGGAATCGGAAATGGTGAGGGCCCCCAATCAAACCCTTGAAAATGGGATTTACCCATAAAATAGGTTTTTACCCTTAAAATGGAATGAATTCAGCTATTAATAATTAATTACATACCTAACCACATGTCGCACAATATACGGACTCTATTAGCTCGTTAATTATAACGCCTCTATCTGATTATCTTTCTTAATACATTGCTTATCTTGACCTAATACAGTCTTTCTGTTCACATGACTGATTATGTTCTAACATTTACAGGTCGACATTTCTATTGCATGGCACATATATAACCCGTTTTCTAAAGGTTGAAGGCTGACGTTTATATTTTTAAATCTCATTTTCTTTTATAAAAGTCAACTAATATATTTATTCTCTAATCCGAAACATGTATGTTTTGCTTTATATCTTTATTACTTTGTTTTTTTTTATTTATTTAAAAAAATTATTCATTTTTAAAATTTTTATTTATTTAAAAACAATTATTTTGTTTAAAACTTTTTTTATTTATTTTTATTTTACGTATTTAAAATATTGTTCATTTATTTTCAAAATTTAATTATTATTTAATTATTATTTTTTTATTTAAAAAAAATATTTTGTCTTAAAAGTTTTAATTCTTCTGTTTGTTTTAAAAAATTTGAAAAATTTTGTGTTTGTACTAAAATTTTTATTAATTTTGTTTATAACGTAAAAAATATTAATTTATTGATCATAAAACAATAAATCAGTAAAGCAGTAACGCAAACCACCCAACCCACCCATCCCAACCCATCCATGATATATTGATCCATTGCCTTAAGTGATATTTTGGGTATCATTTTGCATAAGCAGCAAAAAAATAAGCTCCTTGAATAAAATATCATGGCAAAGAGTAAATGTTTATGGACCGAAAGCAGTAAGACAGTGAAGCACTAAAGCAGTAAAGCTGTAAAAAAGTAACACAAACCATTATTCCTCCCCTCCTATCCATCTATGATTTATTGATCTATTGCTTCAAGTCATATTTTGGTATCATATTGTATAATCATAACCAAAATAAGTTTTTTGAATAAAATACAATAAAGCGTAAAGGTTTATTGACCCTAAAGGGCATGATCCAATGTTGGGCTCGGCTTAGCCCAATTATTGCCCCCCCTAAAAATAGACATAAAATTCGGAATTTTCAGCGATTTTGACCTCATAAACACCAAACTGTAGCTTTTTTTTGCCCTCTAAAACGTTGTTTTCGGGTGTTTTCTGTGTCTGTAGTCATTCTTCCAGAATTTTCAATTTTTCAAAACCCATGTTTTTGACATTTGTCGAAACTCCTCCTTAACTATTTTTCGAAATGACTTCAAACTTGAAATATGCATAGATAGGTCCAATACCTACAATATGGTAGAGGTACGTTTTCGATTTTTTTTGTGCTCAGCGTTGTCCAATTTCCAAACCCACTTTTTTTTTATTTTGAAATGAAAAATTGCGATAATTTTTTTTCTGTTCAGGCGAAGTGAATGAAATTTTCAGGGTATATTTAGTCAAGGAAGATGCACATTTTTTACTTATATAATTTTTTTTGTATATGCTTTAGTTTTGGATTTGTTCTTGGAACAAATTTTCAAAAAAAAAAAGATTTTTTTCTGAAATTTTTTAAGAATTTTTATTTTGAGTATACAAAAATATTATCTAAGTTAAAAAGATGCATCTTGCTCGACTATACAAGCCCTTAAAATTCGATGTTGATCGGATGAGTAGAAAAAGAATTATCGCAATTTTTCATTTAAAAAAAAAAAAAAAAAAAAAAAAAAAAAAAAAAACGCAGAGCAAAAAAAAAAAAAAAAAAAAAAAAAAAAAAAAAAAAAAAAAAAAAAAAAAAAAAAAAAACAATTGTGACTATTGTAGGTAATGGACCTATCTATGTATATTTCAAGTTTGAAGTCATTTCGAAAAATAGTTTAGGAAGAGTTTCAACAAATGTCAAAAACATGGGTTTTGAAAATTGAAAATTCTGAAAGAATAACTACAGGCACATAAAATCACCCGAAAACAACGTTTTAGAGGGCAAAAAAGTTACAGTTTTGTGATTTTAGGGTCAAAATCGGTTGAAAATTCCGAATTTTATGTCTATTTTTATGGAGGGTGAAAATAGGGCTCAGCCCGAGCCGAACATTAGACCCTATCCTAAAACAGTAAAGCTGTAAAGCAGGAAAGCAGTAAAGCAATAAACAGTAACACAAACCACTCATCCTACCTTCCATTCATCCATGATCTATCTATCTATTGATTGAAGTCATACTTGAACCTTCATTATTAACCCAAAAGCAGTAAAGCATTAAAACAGCAACACAAAAACCCACATTTCCCTCCCATCCTTCCATGGGCTGTTGATCTATTGCTTCAAGTCATTTTTGAACCTTCATATTTTGGTATAATTTGAATAAACATAACATAAAATATTCTTTGAATAAAATATTATAGTAAGTGTAGAAATTTATTGATCTAAAAGCAGTAAAACAGTAAGGCAGTAAAGCAGCAAAACAGTAGCACAAGCCACAAATATAAATTTTATTGTTATAAACGTCCATGATCTATTGATCTATTGCTTCAAGTCATATTTAAACGTTCATTATTGACCATTAAGCTGTAAAGCAGTAAAGCATCAACAAACACCCACCCTACCCCCATCCACCCATGATCTATTGAACTATTGCTTCAAGTCATATTTGAACCTTCATTATTAACTTCAAATCAGTAAAGTAACTAACATTAAAAGTTTCATTCTACCATCAGCTGTTAAGATATCAGACTCAATCACTAATATACAAAACCAAGCACAACATTTTTTTATTATTATTATTATTATTATTATTATATTTTTAAGTATATATTTCACAAATATACAAAACCAATTAAAAAATTATTATTATTATTATTATTATTATTATTATTATTATTATTATTATTATTATTATTATTATTATTATTATTATTATTATTATTATTATTATTATTATTATGATTATTA
>JABUQX010021839.1:0-28872 GCA_015478945.1 Trachelipus rathkii
GCTAATTTATATATATATAAACATTATATATATAAGTTATATCATTATATATATATATATATTATAATATATTTTATATATATAAATATAGGATATTATATAATATATTATAATTTTAATATTAATTAGATTTATATTATAGTATAATTATATATGAAATAATATATATATATCTATTTAAGTTCATATTGAAGTTTAATCGTATAATATATATATATATATTATATAATTATATATTATAAATATATTAGATAATAATAATAGTATAATTATATATAATATATAATTATATAATAGTAGTTAGGTGAATTAAGGATAAAATGGTTATATAATATTGGAGTCTATTATACATAACGTATAATTTTTTAGATTTATAAAATTTCTTTAGTAAAATAATTTTTTTTACTCAAAGAATAAAATGAATATAATATAGGTCTTAGTAAGGAAGAAGAGAGATAGCGAGAAAGAAAAAGGAGACCTGTGGATTTTAAGTTAGGTCTTGGTGGCATTCCATCGGTCAAGAGAGAAGCTGGAAAATGCTTGTCGAAAATTATTACAAACATGAGATAACGCTTACTCCATTATGACTGATATTACTTCTATTTACTAAAAGGTGATTTAGTTCAGATATAATATATATAGCTGTGGGTATGATAGGATTACAGCGAGGTGTGTTATAGTTAAATTGTTGCTTAAATATACCATGTTAAGTAAAAATATAACCATTGTATATGTTAGAGACAATGTCCTTGACAAAGTGTGATAATACGTTTTTGAGATGAGATGTTAGATTACTTTACTAGGTGTTAAGTGGGTCTTTTGTTAATGTTAACCATTTATTCTTGTTTAAGATGGGCTTAATGATTCTCTGATTGCTGGTCTGCAGGATAAGTTCAGATGATGCTAAGTAAGCTTTATTATGTAAAAACTTTTTGTTACTTCAGCATATATTGTCTGATCTTTATGTAATCAAAGAACTTTATTTTATGTTATGTTTATCCAAAAATTGATACTCAAAATGTGACCTTAATCAATAGATCAATAGATCACAGATGGCAGATGGTTAGAGAGGGTGGTTGGATGTGGTTTGATTTAGTGATTTACTGCTTAGGGTATGTAAAACGTAAACATGGGTAATTATAAACATAAAAGAATAAGATAAATTTTATTTATTATTTTAATTTATTTATTATATTTTTATTCTTATGGTTCTGAAACCATATTTTCGAAATCTACAGACTCTGTAACATATATAAGGATACCAACATTGTATCATTACAAGAATATTTAATAACTCGGCACCGCACCGAGCTCGGCACCAAGCACTGTCAACTCCTACTCCTCCTTGCCCATTCTTCGTCCACCTCCTCATTTCATTCTTTCCTTCTTTAATCATCTTTCATCCTTCTTCATCCTCCTTTTGTTTTTTGCACTTCTGTATTCATTTTTTCGACGAGACTCTCGCCGCAAAATGAGGGGTCCTAGACACTCCCTACACGGATTATAACATCATATTCGAACTCTATGGCCTCGATAAACCTATATAAAGACACCACATTGTTGTTATAGATGGGTGGTTTATTAACTCTGCACCGCAGTGGCTCCAGCACCGTGCCGGAGCCAACTCCACCAATTCACATATCAGTATCTTCTAGAAAAATTTCAACTCTGAAATCCGTTCACCAAATTTTAGCCAGATTACGAACACTCGAATTTTCTCTCAAATGGCGAGTGGTCCCCCTTCGGGGATCACGGGGACGTACACTCGTCTAACGATTGAAGGTTACCTCCTTCATCTAACACCCTTACCAAATTTTAACCCAATACTCTAACTCTAACCCTATGTAGATAATATCGGATCAGAAACGGATGCGAAGAAGCATCGCGCCGGAATACAGATTCGAGTGTGAGGTAAAAAACGATCCCTTTTTTTACGAGATCATGTTTTACACACTCAGATTCGATTTCCTTACGGGAATCGAATTGCTACGAGGGCGTCGTAATAATAATAATAAATACTAATAATATAAAGATAATAATGGTAATGTGTATGCGCACGCGCGCACATATTATCTATCGGATCCGGCGGCGTCGTTGCGATGATGCGACCGCGGAACCGAAGGTGAAGCCGGATCGCATCGCAGGACCGGACCGCGAAGGCGGAGCTGCTGCTGCGGCCGCTGTAGAAGACTAGGGGGGTAAACCACAGACAGACACAAAAAGTCTCAGAAGAGACTGAACTCGGATTTCGAACGCAATGCACAAGACGCTGACGATGAGAAGCAGACGCTGAAGTGGACGAAGGCATACGTAGATAGTTGGTTAGACAACTCAGAGTTGTTTCACTTCTTCAAACCAATAATAATATACATAATAATAATGGTGTGTTTAGTGATGTGTGTGTGTGAGTGTTGTGTGTGTTGTGGTGGTGTTGTGTGTGTGTGCGCGCGCTCGCTCTCGCGCGCTGACGTATCTTGCTGCGCCAAGATTACATCGATGCTACGCTCTCTATTGATACCCAACGCTCGCTTAGCTTAAGACTGAGCTGACCACTCAGATCAAGGCAACAAGGGCGTAAGCGCAATATCGGGCGTCCACCCCGGGGTGGACCTATTCATCTAGCTATACATCCTACAGCTTGAAATCTCACAAGCGCGATTCGTCCTCTCTCTCTATATTTCAAGTTTCAGACCATAACTCTATCCTTCATATGGCTCGTAAAAGGTGTTCCGGAGGATACGCAAACTGGCCCGCAACTAGCGTTTATAGTTAGTATATTATATTTAGCGTTCATACTGTACTTAGTATATATATATATATATATATAATACTCTAATTATGGTAACCTCATTATAATATATTATGATATAGTATAATATATATAATATATATTATTGTAAATATAGTATATATATTATATTAGTATATTTATTCTATCTATAATATTAGCGCCAGAAGCATTATCATAAATCCTCTTATGTATATATATGACAATATATTTTATTCAGTAAAATTCGAAAAATATAAGTATATTCCAAGTCTTCTAGATATATTTTTGTGAATATATCTATTCATTTCCCACAGGGGGTGTATTGATCCTTGTTATGTTATTATACTCCTGGTGAATAATTAATACTCCGAAAATATTTCATGGAACATTATAATCCTTATAATATTTTCTAACCATTCATTTATTGAACTATCATAGTGTAGAAATATTTTGCAAATAGATTTAAAGATTATATATATCATTGTCAAAATCTTCCTAAACTTGTTTTTAAATTTTCCCTCTTTGACCGTGAGAGAAATTCACCTTTTCGACCTTGAGAGAGGGTTTTCCCCTCTTCGACCTTGAGAGAATTTTCCATCATCGAGTTTGTTCCTCTACACTCCCTTCAAATTTATGACTGAATAACATTTAAATAAAGGAGGGAAAATACAAACCTTTGTCCCCACAAACGTATTCCTGCGTTCCGGGAATGACATCAGTGCCTTGGATCACGTGATGAAGACGGCACTCGTCGGGCTCATAAACAGCGGCACCCCAATCATGAAAGACGAAGAAACGGTTTTCTTGTTGGATTCCAGCTGAAAGTAAATAATAAATAAATAAATAAATAAATAAATAAATAAATAAATAAATAAATAAATAAATAAATAAATAAATGAATAAATAAATGCAATTTTGCACCTAGATACGCTAAACGTTCATGAACAAAATGTTCACACACACATATACAATCAACTCGCAAATTATTGTAATAATTTTGTATTAATTCAGATTGAGAAAAAAATAAAGTAATAAAATAAAAATAATAAATAACATAAAAAAATTAAAGTTCAATTTTCAGTCTAGTTGGCGCAAACGTTTAATAGAAATGCCCTCAAAATGTGTGAGAGAGCTCTAAAATGTCGAATTTGAGCAGAGCCGAGTATTAATATTATCGGGTTAATAAGATGAAAAATATAATAGTGGCAACAGTTTCGGGTGCCGGAAGTTAGGAAAGATAGAACGAGAATTTAACTCAGGCTTCGGAAGAGGAGGTTTGTCGAGAATCCCAACTGACATCCTGCAGTTCATGCTTCTAGGAGACATTCTCTATAGTTGAATAGGTGAGGGCAATGCCAATGTGTATTGGTATTATATTTGGTATCTTATTCTAAATTTCAGTGGGTTCTTAATCCTAACTATTGCTTAAGATACTTGAATATATTATATATAAGTAAAGATTATTATAATATAAATATATATATCTTTAAAATTTAATGTAATATAAATAATATATAATATTATATCAGTATATATAGATATATAATTATAATATTAATTAATATTAATATATTATAAAACTATAAAGTATTTTAAAATTTCAATGTAAAATTAATATATAGATATATATAGTATATATATATATTATATAGTTATATATTAGTAAATATCATATAATATAATATTATAATAATACATATATAATGCTCTGCATTAAAGAAGAACATTAGCAGAGAGTTTTTAAGGTAAAAAAATATTTAATTGCTAAATAAAATAAATAAATTAAAATTAAATAATAACCTACAACAAATTAACTGGCAACAAAACTACTAGGTAGAGGTGGTAAAAAAAAAGTAAGAAACAAAAGTATGATTTTATTTTCGATATTTATCAAGTTTTTCACTCCTTCTGAAAGCGAAAATTAAAATAAAAATTTTTAGAAATAGGAAAACTTAAATACTAACACGAGGCCGTTATCGATATCTACTTGAATTAAATCATATGAACAATACAATAGTATAGAGTCTGATGGGCACATTATAGTGTTGTCTCATTCTCAATAGACGTCACCAAAACATAATTATTATATAAATAGTAAATATAAAGATGATAGTATAATTACCCAGCTATATACTTATTATGAATATCATGACTACTATAATAATTCTACTTATATATACTGAATTGTAAATGTGTATAAGATATATATAAGTGACCCGCGCGATTATATATATATCACTATTATATATATGGCTATAATATTTAACACATATATATATAGTGAAAAAAGTAATGTAAGTATAATACCTAAAATTACAAACCCCTAATATTCGATCTGTCATCATTGGGAAGAGTCGACCGAAATCTGGAGAATATTTCCGTCAGAATAGGTAATACAGTGAATAATATCTCAACTATTTTTTTTCTTTTTTTTTTTTTTTGCTGAAATCGTAAGCAAAGAAATGTTTTTTTTAAAAAAAACAATTAAGAGCTTACTTGGAGTTGGATTTTCCTGGACGACGAGTGAAGAAATATCTCTTGCAATGCCACCTATACTCGTTGCTTGGCACATGTAGGCACCGGTGTCAGCGTAACCAATATTTCGTACATGAAGTTGTGTGCCATTCCCAATGACTGAATATTTATTTGGAATGTCCATCCTCAATGGCTCCGTCATTCTTGTAGCCCATCGACCTTCATCAGAAAGGATATTTAGTTTTTCAGTTAGAATCTCCTCTCTCTCTCTCTCTCTCTCTCTCCTCTCTCGTCTCTCTCTCTCTCTCTCTCTCTCTCTCTCTCTCTCTCTCTCTCTCTCTCTCTCTCAATCATTACAACTCTGTTTTTACTTAAAATGACGTTAAAGTAAACTCTTCTCGATCCATTAAATGAGAAGTGGTTAAAAGTGAAACTTCTCAGAAATTATTATTTACAATAAATATTAGTTTCATTTTATACCAATAATGCTTTTATTTTTTTTTCCAATTTCAATCTTGTGCCTTTTTTGGGGTGTATTTAAATGAAAGAAAGGGTAGAGAAATCTTTACTTTCAGACACTGAGTAAAAATAGTGACGATTTTTAATACATAACAGCTACAAGTTACATACCACCAAAAATTTTTTTTATTTATTTATTGATTTATTTATTTAAATTTAGCTATAATAAAATAACTGAATCTATTAAATTTATTTTTTTTGTAAAATATTTATATTTTTTATTAAAATAACTATTTAATATAATCATATTTAATATTCATATTAATAAATTCTATTTATGCAACATCAGGATCCAGTGTAAGTGCTCCATTTCGAAGCAATGACCTGAAAATGTGAATTAAAAGCTAACTCGGCTATCAAATGTTGCCATGTAAATATTAAAGGGAAAACATCATAGGTGTTTAAAAGGAGAGCTTAAAAGATAATAAAAGGTAACCAAAAGCTTTCGTTATATAATCATAAAAAGAATTATAGTAACATTGGTTATTTTTTAAGATATTTTAAAATTAAAATTCAACCATCGTTTGTTATTATTCCACTTCTGAAGTAGGGGTCATAAAACTAAAGGGAAAAATACTAATCAACATAAGCGCAATTAAGGGGGGATCAAGGGGCCATTCCCCCCAGATTGATAACTGGTTCCCAGAAATATTTTTAATCAATAAAAATTCATTACGGGCTGACTGAAGTTTTTAGATAATGGGTCCATGAACTTTTCCAACCCTCACCACCCCAACAAGATTCCCTAGTTAAGCCATTGCTGATCTATAACATTGTATGGAAAGAAATACCTTGACTTATATATATAATATATATTATTGTTAGTAACATCGGAGGTGATGAAGGTTCGCGGATATAAACAATTTACGTATTTTGAGTGATAATCTGAGAAAATGGGTACGATCGAGGGTAAAGTATAAGGTCAAGAGCGAATGGCAACGCAACCAATGATCATCAGCTGCCAGAGAATAGAAGCAAAAAAAGAGAATAGAGAGAGTGAAATATTATATATATATAATAATATATAAAATAATATATATATATATATATATATATATATATATATATATATATATATATATATATATATATATATATATAATATATAATAATATTATATATATATAAATATTATATATAATAAGTTTTATATTATTATATAATTAATTATATAATAATGCAAATAATTTTGCCTATATTATATATTATATATATATATAAAGTATATATATTATAATATATATATATATATTATATATATATATATATATATATAGATAGGAATAGCGAAGAGTAACAAATAAAGGCTACATATATATATATAATTTAGTATAATTTATATAATTTATATTATAGTATAATATAATATATAGATATATAATTATATAATATAATATATATATTAGTTAATATATAGTATCTATTATATATAATAATTATAATATATATATATATCTATTATATATATAATAATATATAATAAACATGAAAATGTAGATTAGATATGTAATTAAATAAATGAAGTCTTTTTTATTTTTTTAAATTATTAGTCTAAAGTGATTTAATATATTTGTATATATACTGTTCTATTACGGTATTTAATATTTATAATATCCTTGTTTATGTTTCTACTCAAGCTCTATCCTCTACCATACATCTTGTGATCGATTGCTCCTTATAACCTCACTACCTATTATCTCGGTAAACGACGCCTGATAAATAATACTACTCGCCCCCTATGTTTAATTTGTCTACCTACCTTTTATTTTTATTTAAAACTCTGTCTATAGTATCAAAGTTGCCAACGCGCAGTTTCCTGATAAATTAAAATAAAATATCTTAAGCAAAATTATTTTTCAACGTAATTTAAAAATTAGCTCTACCATTTTTATTTTTTTGGGATTTTCTTTTTTTTTTTTATATTTAGTTATTTTAATAAGAGAATTCTATTTTAGCTTTTGAAAGGAATTTTCTGGAAGTTTTTTTCTTTCCCGTTATCATCTAGAGGACGCCAACCCTCCTGTTTTCCACCCCCACCTCTCCCGTCTTCTCTCGTCTAGGATCCGGCAAAGCTTACACGCTGGCAGATTCATTTTCTTCTTTAATTTTTTTAGTATTTTTGTTATATACACAGGACAGTGAAATTATAATTCTCTCCAAATGAGATGAAGATTATTTTCTGGATAAATGAGTATATAAAAGACATTTTTTTTTACTATTATCAAACTTAAACTAAAATAATTTTACATACAAATTTAAAGAAAACAGAGTTAGAAATAATCAATTATTTATCTAATAGTGATAAGTAGAAACGAGAATAACTAAGCATATAAAACATTTCGTCTTCCATAATATAAAATTTAGCCTAGAACATACATACTTACTTTGTAACTATAATAATAAATGCACATTAAGAAAAAATATAACTTATTAGTTATCTCTGAAGTTTTTAGTCTTTATAAAATTAATTTTAAGCACACCTAGTTAAACCAAAATGCCATATCTTCATGTGGTTGATGAAAATTACATAGTTTCATCATTCTGGGATCAGATGAAGATTTTTAGATACCTGTAGTCTTAATTTTTATATCATACTACGACATTTTTTTATTTATTATTTTTTTGATACACTCAAATTTTGATATTAGCTAGTTTCATTTTTAGTTTACCTTTTTGGGTATGAAACGTTTATGCCCTTTTTTGTTTGTTATTTTATTCTCAAAAATTTTTTAATAATAATAACGCTTTAAAACAATTGCAAAGAACCAAAAGTAGTCACATTTAATTTTACACACCCGTCAAATTAAATATATACTATCTACCTCTAAATTAACTGTTGTTAGTCTCTTTTTTGAGAGAGAGAGATTTTTTCAGTTAACTCTCGTGACGACTACTTATTAGCGTGCCCCTCCATGCGAAACGTTATTAAGTAAATTACACATTTATATTGGCGTATTATTCTGTCATTTATAAATCTAAAAATTATCACATCGTGTTAACTTTGAGTAATTGCTGGCTAAGCTTTTCACTCACTTTCTTGCTCGCACATACACATTGGAAATGCTCTCTACATATAAAAGTATCGTATTTACCTCTTCCGCTCAAATACAGGTTGTGCTGTATAACTATAGGATGCCTACATCTTTATTGAGGAGTGGAATAAGTTTTCAGAACCAAGAAAAAAAAAAAAAAAAAAAAAAAAAAAAAAAAAAAAAAAAAAAATTTAATGGTCTTACCTAGCTTTCAATGGATGGACTTCATATAGAATAATATTTCACTTGTGCCAGTATAAAAATCACATGAGTGACTCAATTTACATTCATATAAAAGAAACATAATAAAATAATGATATAATGTATTGCTTTATAATGGAATCATAACTGTTGGGATCAAGAGTATATTAATAATAATAAGTATAAACAATAAATAATATAATAATAATTAATTAGCATTATAATATTAATATCAACACTATCAAAATATTATAGTTTCCTGTGATTTTTTAAATTTGATTTTAGAAATATTAAAACATTTAATTAATTGTTGCTGCTTGGAAAATTGTGTAAAATCCACGAATCTGCGTCCACCTCTTGACTTAAGTGATAGATAATTCTTCAATCTCCTTGATTTATAACTACTAGAATGTAAGTTTGGATGGGATACCTAGAATTTTTATGTTTTCAGGATATTTATTTTTTTTTTTGCCTTCTATGATATACCTTTTTTTGTGTATTTATCTTTATATTTGTCTAATTTGATTATGTTTTATAAAGAACAGTCACTTAATTAATATGTTGGTCAAAACAGCATCTTGTTACAAAATTTTTGAAAGAGATAATTTTTCTTCTGCGTTCTTCAATGGCAATCAATCCTATAAATGTCTTTTGGTTAAATCTTCATTCTATGTAAATACTTAATTTACTTAACAAAGAATTTAAAGAAAGTATCTACGAAATGATTATTTTACTGTTGTGCATAGTATTTATCCACAATCATGAAAAAGATCTTTCATTCTCCCTATCTTGAACCTGAATTTCTTTCACTTTTTCACCATTATTTTAACTTACTCGAGTGTAACTCCATAACTAACTTTAAACTCAGTGCCATTTAATGACTCATCTAAATATATTTTAATAACTTGTTTCTTTTCCTTTTTATTATTGACTTTATTATATTTGCTTTTCTTGACAATGAGAATTATTTAAAATATAGGTCATTATATCCACGGGAAAGCTTATTCAGATTATTTTTTTAATTCGCTTATTCGAAACAAAAGTTTAGTTTTCCTGATGCTCTTTCACAAATTTTAATTAAATTACATATATATAATTTAAACTCTTTGTTAGTTGTATCGTTTTTCCTATCTCAATTTATTTTATCTATTATATATATAGACTGCACATTTTTATTTATTTTTATGTATTTCTTATATTTTTATGCCAAATATAACATATACCACCTTTTCGTTTAAAGTATTTATTTAGTTATTTCAAATTATTTTTTATCACTGCTGTATGGTAGCCTCGGCCTGGGTGAGATGTTTTGCCTGGTAGTAGTTTAATTAAAATCTAATATGATTTATCAGTTCTTCTGTTTTCTCATCTTTAAAGCTCAGCATTACACTTTTTCACTTTATAACTCAAAGCTAAGCATAAATGTTGTTTAATGTTGTTTATATCATTGGTGTAAGTGTGTGGATCTATTTTCTAAACAACATTTGTTTGTAGGGGGCGCTTTATGAAAGTATCAGGTTTTTAAAGTTTTAAACTCTAATTATTTACTCTCTTCTATTCATATGATTTCTCGATTTTTTTTAGTGCGTTCGACGTGGCGTGTGTTTTTTTTTAGTCATCTTCCTTGTCAAAAACTTTAATTTCATCACTATTTTGGCTGGTGTTTGAAAAATTTTATGCCCTATAAAATTTTTCTTCTACATGATTTCTCTGTAGGTTACTGTTGAGAATAGTATCAAATACTATTTCTTTATAATTAGGATCAGATGTGTAAACAAACATAGAAAGATTCATCGCTTTCCACTTTATGTTTTATGAATGCTATATCTTTTATTCGTGCTAAACTTTTCATAATATATCTTCTTTTTGGTGTGTTTCAATAAAAGAGTGACATTTTAATAAGTACTTGCATTATTCTGATCCTCCTTCGTGATTCAACAAATTCTCAATAATTATCTAGTTCCGTGGAATGAGTATAAATCTTCTTTGATAATGCATTTTTTTTGAAGTTTCCATCTTTTCCTACACTGAGGGTGAGAATATGAATTATATCCCTCAAAAATAGAACTAGAGTGATTATTGTCGGCACCTCGACAAAATTATCATTCTTTTCCTGGCGAGGTTATACCTCAACAAACATCTTACTCAAGGTATGACAAATTAACTTTCAACGCACGTCGTGGAGTGTTTTCGAACTTAGATGAAAATAATGGTTGTGTGCGAGAAGAACATAATACTTTAATATAAGATTTATTTCATAAATTCATTATTTGATATAAATTCTGTTATTTAGGTTACTTAATATACGATATTATATTTATAATTGAATAATCTTATTTCACAAGAACATAATTAATGTATGTTGATCAACTAAAGATTATACAATAACTATTGATTAAAATTCACTTATATGGCTTAGTTCTTATATATATATATATATCACTAAGAGTGAAAAAAGTAATTAATAATATTTTTCTTTTAAAAAGGCCAGTATTACTTAATATGTGGTATCTTTCAAAATTAGACTCTAATTTCCATTTAAAATTAGACAGAACTTATGAGGTGGTTATTGAAATTATTATTCTCACATAGCTTATGTATATTTCTTTTTGCTTTTTTCAATAAAAATTATTATATTTTACTTATGCATATTATACTTATTATTATATTTTATTATATATAATTGGTATAGTAGATGACATTAAGCTCAATTGCTAAACCAAATTACTTAAGTTTAATTCTACTTCAGCTGAGTTTCATCAAACGTTCATAATATATTCCAATAACTATCATGATCAGTAATACAATTATTTTAAACAATTGCTTCCTAACGACTCTTAGAATATCTAATTACTTAGAGCTAATTGATTAATATAATTATATAAGCATCTAAAAGTATCTATAATGAAATAAATCATAGCATTATATCTAAATGTATTGTCCTACTGCATTACATATTCATTAATAAACCACCCTTTTATATTTACCCACGCTAAGAGTAGAAGTAGGTTGAGATAGGTGTTGTAACATGGCCCACTAGGTGACATTCTTGTAAATATCTTACTTTATTACAATCATTCTTCATTTCTCTTCAGCCCTTTACTCGGAAAGGGGAAACAGCCAGGCTTTACCTCACCTTTAAATAATCCAATAGTGAGAATACGCAGAACGGAGGCAGGAACGCGCACAAATATTCAACTACTAGACTCTCACAGGAGTAACCTATGAGTGGAAACTGCGATAGGCCTATAGGCATCTCCGGCCGAATGGTTCTCACGAATGTCTAATCTATCTTTGGGCAAATCTCCCATCAACTGATGAGTTGGCCTTGTATGGAGCCAAGATTCTACACCTACTTGGTAGTGCCAAAAACTATATTTAAAAACAATCTATTCTTAATGAACAAATACAGTTAGTTTTATTTTCGCGCTGTCACCTTTTGCATTATTTTTTTTCAGGGGCCTGGATAAAACCAAATTTTTCACTCTCCAGAATCGTTTTTGTCTATACCTCTTAATTACCATTTTTTCTTCGAGTACTCTATAGCCAAATATCGCACTGTTCCCTAGATATATTCACCTAACCACTTTGCTCATAATTAATCTACTTATGGCCTTATAGCATAACTGGACCGATTCTCATATCCTCCATAACATTCGTGTATCAAAGAAACAAACAATCTTCGAAAAAGCCTATTTTGCGTTTACGAATGATCATCCATTCCATTTATCCCTTGGATTCAGCACATATTTAAAATCAAAATGATTACATAAACATACTATCACGGGATATATAATATAATTTTCCTTTCTCACTTCACTCAATTCTTTCATAACACTTTACAATGACTCGCTCTCAAAATTATCAATTTTGCTTACACAAATCATGGTAGGTAATCTTGATTAGCATCTCGAAATATAAATGGCTCACTTATCTTGTTGATTCAATATATTCCAAGGGACATATTCTCAACTACTAATATGTTCCATATTTCATTCTCACTAGTGGTTATCGTAATTAGTATCTAAACTTAGTACTCCCCTACATGGTCACTCAAGGAACTTTTATTCCTTAACAATTTCATCAATGGGATTTATATTGGACCAAGCAACTACTGCTATTCACAACTTTCCACTACTAGGCCATGATCCTTCCCGAAATTTTGCTCTCCAACTTATATATTTTGTATATACATATTTGTAAAAGGCCTTTCTCTCATTTTGAATTTTAATATTCACCATTCATTCCAATTTCTCTCTTGCACAATCCTATTAATTTTCTACGCATTAGTTTTTCTACACGTACAAGTGATGCTCGAGATAACTCTTTTTACTTTAACATCTTAACAATTTTCTAAATCGCTCAACTTTTATTTTTCAACTTTTTATTCATATCAATGTCCTTTCATTTATTATACCTTGCAAACTCTTCTACCAATTCCTGACAACCTCACTTTCAATTTCACCAAAGCACCTTGTAATTATTATATGTAATGAATAGATATATAATTATTATACTACTGTAAAAATATGTATGGTGATGTGGTAAGTTACAGTGTATTTACTTTTTATAATTATTATCATATCATATTTTGATAGTCATACTATATTTATTTTCTTTATTTTGCTCAGGCCAATTTGAGCCTATAATGTCTCTTGGTACATAGTATAATTTAAATCAATTCCTTGAGTAACTGAATATTGCTTACATAGTTTAATATTGAGTTCTCAATCAAATACTCCTATTAACTATAGAATATCACTATTACTTATGCTAATATCTGCAATATTTAGCTTTCCTGGTTTTTTTTATATATTATAATAGTTTATCTACCTTAAAATTTATTATATCATGTTGTGTTTATAAGATCTATATATATATAATTAAACTCTAATATTATTGATGGATCTAAAAATTAAACTTATTTGAATGTTTTTGATTCAATTTATTTAACATTAATATTGTATTAATACACTAATTTTATACTATATTAATTATACCTTAAAATACTCTTTAGTTCATTTATATTTCTAATTTAACCTTTTTTTTATTTAAAAAATTTGATGGTCATTTAAAAATTTTTTAGGGTATGTAAAACATGACACTTTTACTAATATTTTATTATTATAGAGTTGGATATATTTATATATATAAATATATGTTAACATTCTAAATTTAATTTATCTTTAAATCTTATGAGTATACAATATAACTTAACTTTCATTCAATTTATTGACTCTACAATATTATTATTTCATATTACATATATTATATATCCAAATTGAATCCATATATATAAATATATATATATACATAATTATATATATATATGCTACTGCCTAAACTTGTTCGTTATTATTTATCGATGCATCGGTTTAAAATCTCATCGAGTTGAGTATAAATCCCTTCGATACTTTCCAGCAACTAAGTTTATAATTAGGATTGTTTACATGATGCACTAGGGAACTTATTGAAAAATCATAATTACTATATAGCTTATATAACATCATTTAAGACCACATATTATTATTGTAACCATTATATATTATACTTCCTGCATAATTAGTTCAAAAGATTTCAAACAAATATACCTATGCATATTTAATAAATTTTTGAGTTTTAATTAGTTGTTTCTATAAAACATTGTAAGTTAGTGACATTAATTAGGGTTCCCTTATGGAACTAATAAATCCTTAATGGGAATTATACTATATATTAGGAAAATAATGTCAAACTGAGTATATAGACTAATTATTTCTTTATAATTAAGTACAAATTTTTATTTTAGTGACTAAGTACTACTATCTTTATTACCTTTTTTACAGGGGATACCAGGGTAGGGTTGTCAATAGATGCGTATCTTTACTAGGTCTCAAAATTCTGCATTTTTAATCTGTGGGGTGCTTTCGAAACTCAAAGGCCTAATCGCTTATATATGTATATGGGGTGATGATAAAGTTATTTATATAATTTATTTATAATGATTATATTTTGTTTACCTTCATACATTTCTGGTTATAAGGGGGACATCTATTTGGAACACGTTTTCATATGTACTATAGTGATGTTTAATTTTTGGTTAAATTATGGAAATATAGGAAGTACTTATGAATAAAAATAAATTTTGCTTAACTGAACCTTTTTAAATATCGGTGGAAAGGTTTATCAAGTTCTCTCATTTTTCCTTCCTCAACAGCTACTGATATCTAATAAATGCCTATGGGGTTCAAATGGAACGAATTTTATAAAATCTCATTTAACGATCTTTAAGCTTACTATTTTATAAAGGGCTGCTGTGTGCTACAAGAAAGGAATGCCAGTTCTATATACTCTCTCAGATTTCACAGAACTTGATCATTTCCCCCTTGATGAGAACGTAAGCAACAACAATTATCGAACAACAGCAATGATTTTAGTAAGATATAAATCCTTAAGTATGGCTAATCTTTTTAAATGGTGAAGACTAAAGAAATTTTTAACTTTCATACTTAATATTTATAATGAGCTTTTCATATTTTTTAGTTCAATAAATTATTGACTTAAAATATCTCTAAATCCTCAATTTTCTTCTTTCTATTAGAGAGCAACAATGGATCAGATATATTGAATAGCAATTAGAGTATAGTGAGACTGGAGAAGGATACGGACGGAGACTATAGCAAACCTTTTATTTGAGATGGGATGAATCTGATATAAGAGACACTCTCTGTAAGAGTGTGGTGTAACTGGAGAGATTTATGGATTTCTAGAAGTTATTCTATTGTGATTTGGAGATAGAGGACCAAGATATCACTAGAGATCACCAGAAATACCCGGCCTAAATCTAAAATGTAGCACCTCCTCTATCTATGAGCATTCTTGTCTATAGTAGGTAAGGCGTTGCTCCGATTAAGATATAGTTTGAGTGATTAAAGATGGAGTCATGAGAAGCAATAACTATAATATGTGCTAGGCTGATTGAAAAAAGGACATAATTTTATTACTCTTTTCGTGAATCCTTGATAAAGAAGAGAATGGCATAATGTGAGGATAGGGTTAGAAGATAGTAGTTCTTGTTGCTCTAGAGAGATGAGATAGAGGTAAATTTCTATTATTAATTAGAAAAGAGAATAACATAGAACTTTGGTTATGGTAGTCTCGATGTGGTACTTAAGAGCATTGGCGCCACAACAAGCGCACTGCTATTAAATGATACAGCATTACTAGGAGATGAAAAACATAGGAGGTTTTGTTGTTTGTAAGATGAAGTTTCAAGAAAATGAGCATAAAATAATGATACGTGGAGCGCTACAAAACTTTGGTTTGACTCTTTTTTGATCGGATTATCGGAATTAAAACATAACGTAGCCCAGATAATGCATGGTTTATTACAATTGAATACTCACATTTTTAAGCATGGATGGAAACACATCCAGCAATTTCTAAATATCCTGCTTTCATTTTTAGTCGTTGACAATCATATCTTTCATAATTAATGTTTAGCTACCCTGAACTGAAGCTTCGAGCGTCGAAAATACTATGAACAGTAAAAATTTCACAAATTGTCTTGCGAACAAACAAAGAGCTTGCAATTTGATTGCATTCTCATCGCTTCTATATCGTCATTTTCTCGTGAGTATGAGAACTATGAAAAATATCCTAAATTCTATATCTGATCCGCTTCTACAATACATTTGGTCCAAAATTTTCTATAATAAATGTGTCGCAATGCAGTGGCTTACTCAAAACTATTACTTAAAAACGGAATAATTTTTCCCTAAACTTTTATCAAAACTGTAATTGTCACTCACAATACGGTTTTAATTTACTAATACCAAATTTAGATTTAAAATTTTATTTACAATTTTCAGCACATTTGACCTCCATTAAAAAAGAAATAGTAAACTATAAAGAAACATTTTTGGGCCATTTAGAAGAAACGTAACTGACTAAAAACGTCTGACTGATATGTACTCTGTAAACGAACATATATATAGTAACCATACAATACGTGTATAACAGATAAGTCGTCAACTACCTATGTGGGATATTCTATATAAGTTAAAGCCTTACCTGGGAATATATAAATTCAGTAAACTGTGGAGGACCTCGACCTTTCTCTCCCCAAATTTCAGTAAGCTGCTTCATAAGTAAAAAACAATTCTTTTGTGTTGAAGGATCATCAAACTCTACAGCTCCTTGGACTACTGACATTAACACCTGTGATATATATATATATATTGACTGGACATCACATTACACAATCCGTTTGATAAGATTGTATTAAAGTAGAGATAATAACTTTTGGGCAAGGCTTTTCTGTTTCTAATTTCATCCTCATCATTGGGCTCCACTTCCTCTGCAAGGACGGCGAATACAGCACTTACCAATGGAGAGAAGATCTCTTGTAGGAACGGGAAAATGTCTTTCTGTAAAAGAAGACAATTATACAAAAATTTTCAAATGTTTAAACTAGCAATTCCTAAACTTTTCCTTATTTTACCTGTTTACCATCAAGCAAGTATGTTCAAGTTAGGCTTATTATATTAGTACATGAAATGAAATTTCTGGAGTAGATTAGAGACAGTGTATAGTTTTAATTAATTGTACACCCAACACCAGTAAATCCTTAGATCACAAATCTTTCCTAAAACGAATATTTATTTGCACCTTTCACAGCAAAAATTGGTTACTAATTTATCTATTTTATATACAACAATTATATAATTTGTTTAAAGGCTGTATCAATTTCGGAGATTCAAAGTCAAGAATCTCGATTACGGGGCAGGAGTGAATTGATTTGTTTTACAAGTTCTCTAAAAGGAACTACAAAGAGATTACAGACAAATTTCAAATCTTACAAAAGGTATTAAGATTAAATATGAAGGTTAAAAGGAAATGTTGCAAAGAGATTCAAGCTACAATTAAAAAAATAGTAAATCTTCTATTTGATTGTTTATACTTTAGAATTCTATATACCTGATTATTTTCCTATATCTTCTATTATTTGTCCTACATACACTATATACATTAACATCGTGTAAATTAATAATCATTATTCTTCTCTTTCTGTGTATATAGATCCCATTTATTGTTATACATCTTCTATATGACTTTTAGTCCGGCTTTTATTTTCTATTCCAACAGGATATTAATTTGCTCCACATGCTAATACCTTTCCTTACTAATTTCATATCATTTCATGCAAGAAATATCATACGTTTATTTCGTAAGTTTGTCTTTATTTTAATGACTATTCTAAACTCGAATTAAATATATATAATATATATGTAGAACATTCTTGTTTCCAGTTGTTCTTTCACTTCTTATCTTTCTATTCTATTTAATCTTCTATTATCTTATTCGAGTAATTTTGATACTATTTGCTTAAAATTTATAGCACTAACGTTATTTATTTTTTTTTTTTATCTTTTCTATTTATCTACGTTTATCTTTTATCATTATATTAACACCCTATGCTAAATATCATTTCTCTATCAACTCAATCCTCTTGAATACTCTTATTCTTAGTATACCTTCACTACAGAACTTATTTCAAAAATCACTTTTATTTTTTATTCTTCTGCATATATAATATCATGTTGTAGTGTATTTTAACACTCTATACCTATTTTCTTTCTTTATCCATTCTCTCCTATCATTTTCTCTATTTTTATCTGGGTTAATCTCACTTGGAAAATACTTCTCTTTATCTCTTCTATATTCTTTAATTCTATAACGCTCCTATTCTCTATATTTATCTATTAATATTATTTCTTCTAATGGAGACGTTTTAAGAGGATTGGAGAGAACTCACTTCGCTATGAATATTAAACCATCACTTTAATCAACTTCATTATACTTTTATCATCATGACTTATAACACTATTGTCCATACATTCTTTGGAGATTCCATTCACCAATAAGCCTACCGAAAGATGTAATGTCCCTAAAAATGATTGTTTAATATCATGATAGTGGAGTGGAAGCAGGATGTGTTTATGTTTCCTTAGTTATTTAACATTTTTACATGGATGGTGGTTATTAGAAAGAAATTATAGAAAGGTGCCTGAGGTGCAAGGCTTAAGAGGTGTTAGAAAATCATTGAAAAATGGATAACAGAGTAAGTGAGAGCAGTAGGGTAAGCCCTAATATAACCTTAGCATGAAGTGAAGGCTAACGTGAAGTAAGTTATATATCTCCTTAGTATTTAATTTATGTATAATACATTTATGTATATTTTATGAAGGAAATAGAGGTGAGGTGGCAGGGGGATGTTGTGAACAGTTTAGAAGATGGATGAATGGGAGATTTATAGAATATAATATATATATATATATTATATTTTTGAGTAATATATAATTTGATATATTTCAACGATATAATATATATATAATATTATATATATATATATATATAGTAATATATATATATATATAATTAAATGTATATAGATAATTATAATATATATTATATATATATAGATTTATATATAATAATATAATATATATATATATATATATATAAATATAATATATATATATATATATATATATATATATATAATATATATATATATATATATATATATATATATATATATAATATATATTTATATATATATATATATATAATATATATATATATATATATATAATATTAATAATATATATATATTTATATTATATTATATATATATAAATATAGTTATATATAGATTATATATGTATTATATATATATATATACTATATAGTATATATATAAATATATATATCATATATAGCTATATATTAATATATATGATATATATATATATTATATATATATATATATATATTATATAGTATATATATATATATAATATAATATATATATATATAGATTATTAATATTTATATAATAAAGTATATATATAGATATATACCATAGATATATATAATATTATATATATAATAATATTAATATATTATATATATATATATATATATAATATATATATAATATTATTAATAATATATATATTATATATTATATATATATATGATATAATATAATAGAAAAATATAATATTTATATTAATAAATTATATAATATATATAAATATAATAATATATAATATTATTATATATATAGTAATATTATATAATATACTATATATATATTATATATATATATGTTATTATAGAATATATAATATATATATATAGTATGTATAATATATATATATTGATATATTAGAAATTATATAATACGTATAAGTAAGGGGGCCCATTTGACTAGTAACCGACCTTGACCTGCCGACCCCTTTTTTACCTTTTTTGCCTTGACCTTTATTTGACCGCGACCATTTTTTGAGCTCGAATTTTTTTACCTACCTTGACCTTTTTGGGCCCTTGACCTTTTTGAGGGCAGAAACTGCAATTTTTGGAACGCGCACATTTTTTTGGCAACTTCTAGATGTTTTTTGGCAACCCGTCTAAATTTTTGGGCAAGCGCCCTAATTTGTTGGCAAGCCTCTAATTTTTGAAACCGCTTCCGAAGAGGGCTTGCGCAAACGTTGCGTAAGCAACCGTTTGTACGTAACCGATCTCCCCGCTAATTTTTTCGGGATCACGCGCTTGATGTCTTCCTGGGTCAATTTTTAGCGCCACCCGTAATTTTTGGCCACCTCTTTCTAGGGTTAGCCCTTTTTTGATAGTCTTTACCTTTTTTGTCTTGACTTTTTTCAAGCTTGACAGATACGATGGGCTCATATTTTTGACCCAGGTAATTTTTTTGTACTTCCTTGGACTTAATCTACCTTTTTTGAATGTCTTAACGTTGTTTGGAACCATGTATTATTCGGGCTTGGCTTGCCATATGTACATGGTCATTTTGGCCACCTAATTTTTGGCCACGTCGTGTCCCATCCCTGACATATTTACTCCTAACTTGAAACGATGATGCGATTCACATCCTTACCTTGAACACCGTACACTTTACAATCCCAGCACACTACTATCATTCACACACACACACACACACTACAACACACACACACACAACACCCACACACACACCTAGCCTACACCTGCCTACACCTAGTCTACACCTACACCCAGCCTCCACATAGCCTACAGCCAGCCTACACCTAGCCTTCCCCTAGCTCACATACACCTACACCTACACCTGGCCTCCACCCAGCCCTTCACCTTTATGCCTACACCTACACCTAAACCTAGACTCCCCAAGCTTCACCTAGCGTACACCTATACTTAGCCTAACGTGCCCCTACAACTTTGATAGCTCAACTTTTATGGCTCAACTTTGATGACGTCATCTTTGGTTTGCCATCTAATATTGAAGATTATTCACTTTGATGACTCAGATTTATTGAATGTTCAACTTTGATGGTTCCAATCACCGTAAGAAGTATCTAAGGAGTTCTATTAGTAGTCATGAGTATTCTATGAGTGCAGATGACTGCCAAGGTGAGTTGTGCACGTGAGGGCCAATGAGTCCAATGAGTTGCCAAGTGCAGTGCCAGAGTGCAGTGAGTGCCATGAGTGAAGTGAGTGCCACATAGTGCCAAGTGAGTGTCACGATAGTGCCCAACTGAGTGCCTACTTTTTTTCAAGCTTGTTCTAGCCTCCCCGACCCCGAATACCCTAATAGGGTGTCTCTCCTAAGGTGTAAAAGGTATGAGAATTCGATTGGTGTATACTACAAATTGCTCGGAATTCCTACTATAGTTAGTCTTTTTCTACACTTATACCTACTATATATTATATATTTACTTACCCACACTCCGCACATACATAGGCATTAACTATGTGCACTTTATACACACTATGGTTCACTTATATCTACACATTCATATGACACTTATACACACTATGAACTTATAAGAGCATCTCAACCTGAATAAGAACACTATACTAGCCCATATCACTTACACTTCACACGCTTCAAACCAACTAATGACACTTACACTTACATACTACACACTATCGACACTTATAAGCACTTACACAAGCCATAGACACTAGCCCATAACATTCTTACACACACCACAGATACCTCATCTTACACACACACTACGGATATTTTGTGCCTCAACTTTGACTGCCTCAGCAATCGGATGCTAGTCATTGACGTCAACTTTGATGGAATTGAATGCCGCAAGCAATTGTGATTGCATTTTCTAAACCTTTTCTAGCCCTTTTCTAACCTACATCATAGAAAGACCTAATATTGATTCCCCTAAGTCATAATTGGAACACCAGGGCGCAGCAAGCGCCTTCCGCACAAATTCAGACGAACACCGCACCCCCCGCCCCGCCCTCGCCCCGCCCTCCGCCCCTTCGCGGAGTGAACGGGAGGTGGGGAGCGGCGCAATAGTCAGTGCCGCGGGGTGCGCCCGCAGTCGCAATATTTTTGGCGAAAAAATATATTGAATATAATGTATAACTAATCAAAGAAATTTATTTTCAAATATACTTTGACGTCATTCATTTTTTATTTCAAATACTTAAACATTTTGTATTAAAAACATTTTCGGATCCTAAAATTGTAACTCATTACAGACCTATTATTATTATTATTATTTAACTATAATTTATTAACATTATTTTTTCTTTTATATTTTTACTTAATATTTTTAATTTAAATTTTTAAAAATTGTATGTAAGAAGAAAAACCAGATTGTCTGATATATAGGGCAAACAATGTAACGAATTTTATTAAAAAAAATAACATAATACTCTTAAAGCAGTAAAATATAAAATCAATAGAGGTGTACCTAACACCTAAGGGATTCAGTAGGCTTTTTGTTTTTAACTGTTTTACTGCTTTAAACTCATATGTTTTATACTGCTTAACTCACATATTTATTAATTACATACTTAAAGCAGTAAATATAATAAATATGAGGTATACAATAGCTAACAAGGTTAGTGAATGGCATTTGTTGTTACTGACTGCTACTGCTTTAACTCATTTTAAGTCTGCTTTATAGTCATATGTTTTAGCTGCTTTACTCATAATATTTAATAACAGTTACATACCTAAAAGCAGTAAAATCAGTAAATCCGTAAATCAAAGTTTACAAAGAAACAAGGGGTTAGTATGCTTTGTTTTACTGCTTTACTGCTTTTAACTCATGTTTTACTGCTTACACTCATATGTTTCTGGCTTTAACTCATATATTTATCAACATTACATACTTAAAGGAAGTAATTCAGTAAAATCAATAGAGGTGTTAACTAACACTTAAGGGATTAGTATGCTTTTGTTTTACCTGTTTTTTAACTGTTTTACTGCTTTAAACTCATATATGTTTTACTGCTTAAACTCACATGACTTATTAATTACTATTACCTTAAAGCATAAACAGTAAGACAATCAATCAAGAGTGTTACAACACATACAACAAGGATTAGTATGCTTTGTTTTACTGTTTTCTGGCTTTAACTCATGTTTTACTGCTTAAACTCATGTTTTACTGCTTTAACTATGTTTTTACTGCTTTACCATATTTTTACTCTTTAACTCATGCTTTAAACTGTTAACTCATTATTTAATTACATTATGTTTCTTTCTATATTTTTTATTTGTTTTAAGTACTTTTTTATTTTTATTTTATTATTTAACTTTATTATTTTTTATTTTTGTTATTAATTTTATTATTATATTAGTGATATTTTACTCATGCCTATTTGTTATAATATTTAGAACATGACATAAACACGCAACAGCACACACACGACACACACACAACTAACACATACACACATACAACACACTTAAACTTACAGCTCATAATATAGTAGTACTAATTTTAAACATTTATTTTTTTTTTTATTATTATACTTAGGTTTAATTATTTAGAGGCAACGAACACACACACCGCACCAAGCAACACACATACACACACATCACACACATCAACACACTTACACCCATAACGTATAATTTATAAACTTTATGTTTTAATTAAAACTGTAATTTATATTACTCATTTCAAATTACTGAAAATGTATTTCAAGTTTCTTAAAACTTCTATAATAAACCAATCATTATCTTGATCCAAGAATTTGATTATTAACTGTTTAATACTTTTGTTTATAAAATTTATAACTATTTTTATGTATTTAAATACTTTTACTAAATTTTATTGAAATTTATTAAAACATATATTTTTCTAACGTACCTTAAAGCAATAAATCATAAATCAGTAAGGCAGCCAGCGCCCCTCTACACCAACTTGCACGTGTTTCTTTCTATTGACTTACTGCTTACATCATTCTTTAGACTTGTAATAAGTAATCAAATAGACAAAATAATTCTTGCTCTGGCTAACTATTATACATTATTTTATTAAAATCTTCTAAGTTTTTAATATGCGACTCGGAAATTTTTTCCTTACATTATTTATCTCGCTCGATGTAACCAAAAATATTTCAAAGTTTTTTAAATAAGTCGGATGTTCTTTATTATTATCTATGTACATGACAATCCAAAACGAGAAAACACAACAACCCGCCCTCCTTACAGATACGAAAATGACCTCTCTCTGTAAAATGTGTTGATAATAACTACTTTTAGGCCTAAATTAGGATAATCCTTTTTTCCCGCGATTTAGCTCATCCAGTCAAAAGATGTTTCAAACTGGACTTTTTTCTGTAAAATGTTGTGCAATAACTACGTAGGCCTAAATTTAGGTCAAAATTTAGGATAATCTTTTGTATCCCAGGCTGATTTTAAGCCTATACCAGGACTTTCAAGAAGGTAAATTCAGGTATGATAGACAAGTAATCATTGTTTTTATTATTATTTTATAATATATTTCAAACTGAAACTGCTGGAGTCGGCAAAGATCCTTAAGCAGGTAAGTCAAGGAAATGTCTTTCTTACTTGTGATTGGTCGGAGTAATCTGTATTCTATATGACTCGGGTATGAATTGGTCAGATATTTTACTCGTCTTCTGAAATTAACTTTGTTCTTTAAACTTGTATTTGAGCAGTTGTGTTTTATTATCTTTTAGCCCAAACTCATGTTAAAATCAGAGTCATTTTTAGCTGTTGACGGGTGCACAAGTATTCTGATTGTGATTAAAATGTTTTTATTTTTACTAAGTGTATAAATATTATGATAATATAATGAGGAATAATTATTAATTTCAAGCTGAGTGATAAATTAATTCACATATTGATTTAAGTAATACGTGAAGCAAAACGCAAAGCGCCCGAAAACGCGACCCGTGTGGACAAGCGATACTGAAAACCCGCCGGCGTAATATGTAATACGCGTCGCGAAAATATTTTCTTTAAGATTGCAGTTGTAAACTTTCATTACATTATTTTGGCATTTTCAAATTTACGTTTCCCTTATATATGAGCGTCCATTTTATCTTAGCTTAACTTTTTAAGTTTAATTTATAGAAATACCTATTTCACTGGTAAAGTTTTTGAAAACATTTAGTTTTGTAGGAAAAAACAGTTTTGTTTATTTATCCTAAATTATATTCCTTGAGGGAAAGAAATAATCAGTCCGGATGTGACGCTGGCTAATGTTTCGCTCTCTTGTGGTATGCACCTTTAAATCCTTATCTTTATGATGTAAAAAGTTATTACCTTAACTACACTACATAGGAGTAGTAGTTAATTATATGAAGTTGTCCCGTACCCCCCCTTTTCAAGGTATGTCTTGCATACTTCTAAATCTTCTCTAATTGTAAAAGTTTGGGAAGTTGTTTATTCTAAAAATATTATTACTATCTTACATCTCAGTTAACATGCATGATAAACTTCCCCCCCTTTTACAATCCGTAATTCCTCTTTATGGATCGCCAGTATTGTATCATATTATTATACTTCAAAAATACATCGAAGTATGTAAGGTCCATACCTTCTATATCAGCTGTTTAGTATTGATGTCGGTGTAAAATTCCAGAAAATATTCGACATGGTTTGGTAAATCACAAGATGATTAGTGGAATTTAAAATATAAACTCAAGGGCGCTTGAAACATATGTTATAAGGTGTCGTAAATATATCCTTGTACAGTACACAAACTAATATTAATACATACTGAATGGGGACGTGTGTCCAAAAAATATATCCCCTAGGATGTGTGGTCTATACTTTGATACACACGCCCATATTTTCGCGATCCGCGTGTAATGATTACGAGCGCGGGTTCATCGTGCGGCTGTTCCGCACCGGGTCGCGCTTGCGGGCGCTCTTTTTGCGTTTTGTTCACGTGATTCTACTATAACGATTAGTATAATAACATATTCTTATATGTGAAATTAATATTCCAAAGTTAAAAAATTTATAATAAATTTATATCACTTAGTCAAAATAACCTTTAATACAATCCAGACTATAATTGTGCACCGCTCAACACTAAATGACTATATTTAAAAAATTGAGTTTGGGTCTAAAATGATTAATAAAACCAAACGCAGTGAATCTTAAAGAAACAAAGTATTCATCAAAAAGCCATAAAATAATTCTCGACCATCCACATACGAGGTCTTATGAACTAGGGGAATACTACTCCGACCAATCACAAGGTAAGGAAACATTCCTTCTTACTGCTTCAAGGATCTTTCCCGATCAGCATAAGTTTTCAGTTTGAAATATATTTATAAAAAATAATAATATAGACAAATGATTCTGTCTATACTGGGAATTACCATTTTTTGACCTGGTTATTAGCTTAAATCAGCTGGGATCAAAACGGCTTATCCTATAATTTAAGACCTAAATTTAGGCCTAACGTAGTATTGCACCACATTTTTACAGGAAAAGGTCAGTTTGAAATATATTTTGACCTGGAATTACGCCTAAATCGCCCCGGGATACAAAAAGGATTATCCTAAATTAAGGCCTAAAGTAGTTATTTCTTCAGTTTCATCAACACATGATACAAGAGAGAGTCATTTGCGTATCTGTATAGGAGGAGTGCGGTTGTTGTGTTTTTTCTGCTTTGATGGAGTTGGTCAATGTACAAAGATAAATAAAAATAAATAATAATAATAATAATAATAAAGAAATCGAATTATTTAAAAAAACTTTGATATAACATTTTTAGTTAACATCGAGCGACTAATATAAATATTATATTTGAAATAATTGGTTATTTTAAACTCAAAACTTAGAATGATTTACATAAAAATCAATGTTATGTTACAGAGAAGCAACCTGTATTTTGTTATTGTTTATACTTATTTAAATGCTAAAAGAATGGATGTAAAGACTCACGTCATAGAAGAAAACGTGGCATAAGCTTTGTTAGAGGGGTGCTACGGTGGGGCTGGCCTTTGACTGATTTACTGATTTATTACTTTAAGGTACGTAAATTAGTTTAATTAAATTTCATTAAACATATCAGTAACAAAGTTTTTATTAATAAAACTGATATGTTATATCAAATTTATAAAACTAGAAAGTATAACAGTTAATAATAATTTTGTTCACAGATTTCTTGATTGATTCTACTTTCAATGTTTATAAACTCTTTGTTATTTAACTTAATTTAATGAGTAAATAAATAAATGCTTGATTAATTTAAAAGCATCCAAGTTTTAATAAATTTTACGTTAAGTTAAGTGTGGGGGCGTGTGTGTGTATGTGTGAAATCTAAAATATAAAACCTAATAATAAATAAAAAAAATAAATGTTTAATAAATATACGTTATATGTATAAGTGTAATGTAAGTGTGTATGGTGTGTGTGTGCTGTGTGTGTGTGTTGTATAGTTGTTCTAAAAAAATAATAATAACATTAGGCATGAAGTAAATAACACTAATATAAATAAGGTAGTGTAGTTTTTATAAAAAAGGTATAATAACAAAAACACTAAAGAAATAAATTGAATAACATAAATAAAAAATATAAAAGAAAACATAATATTAATAAATATCGAGTTAAGCAGTCAAAGCATGAGTAAGCAGTAAAAATATCATTAGAGCAGTAAAGATCATAGTAAAGCAGTAAAGAACTGAGTTAGAAGGCAGTAAAACATATGATTTAAAGCAGCAAAACATGAGTTAAAACAGTAGTACTAATGCCCTTTTGTTGCTATGTACACCTCTAATTGATTTACTGCTTTAAGTATGTAATGTTATAAATATGTTGGAAAAGCAGGGGTATGCTAAGTTAAGCAGTATGAAAACAGTAATTACAAAAGCATACTAATCCCTTGTTGCTAGGTGAGACACCTCTATTGATTTACTGATTTATGCTTAAGGTATGTAATGTGATAAATAATATTGAGTTTTATAAGCAGAAAACTATGAGTTAAAAGAGGCAGTAAAACATGAGTAAAGCAGTAAAGCAGATAAAAACAAAAACATACTAATGCTTTTGCTTATGTAACAACCTCTGCCACTAAAATAATGGCAAACTCAATTTGTTTTCAATCATATTATGTAAATTTAAAAAATAATGTGAAGTTAAGCAGTAAAAATAAATGAGGTTATAAGCAGGGAGTAAAAACAGTAAATACAATCAAGCATACACCCTTAGTTTAGGTAACACCTTCTCTATTTGATTTACCTGATTTACTGCTTTTAAGAAGGTATGGAATGTTAAAAATGTTTTAATAAAATCATATTTTAATGTATTAAAGATAAAAGTTATCCTGCTTTCCCTATTTCGAATATCATACTTAAACATACAATTTTTTTAAACTGTGGAATTAAACGTCTTTAGTAGAAATAAAAGAGAAAAGAATGTTACTCTTATTGTAGTAAAATAATAATATAATATAATCTGGTAAGAGGTTACATTTAGGATCGCGAAAAATATTTGTTAATAAAATGTTTCAACGTAATGTAATAAAAAATGAATGACTCATAGTATATTTGAATGAATTCTTTGAATGTTTCATTGATTATATATTTTTG
>JABUQX010021840.1:0-55000 GCA_015478945.1 Trachelipus rathkii
GATCTTCGTTCAGTTCGATGGGTGTTTAACCGTTTCGCATTTATCGTGAAACGCTTTCCTTTTCGTGCGCCCTTCACTAAGGCTATGAGCATTTGTGTAAAAACATTTGATATTCAAAATGCTGTTATTTTTACTGCTATCATCATTATTTGAACCTTTAACAACAATTGTTTTATTTATCTCACCACTATTACAGTTACCATTGCTATTATTCGTATCCAGATTTAGCCCATCACCTCCAACTTTACCTAGTTTTTGATAAACAAGTCTCCAAACTTTTACTACTGAAAAGTCCAACACCTTTACAACTCAAGTGAACTCCATCTGCTGCAAAAAGATCTTTATCCAGAAATTCTCTCCATAAATCCAAAAACCTAATATTTTCTGAAAAACAATTTTATAACCCTTTCATTTACACCTAAAGCCCTACTCCCCTATTCCTGATCTGCATCTAACCTAGGTAAAATCTCAGAAATCATGCACCTTCTTCCACTAGGCAAGATCACATCTGAATCAACCTCCTATAATCTGCTATTAATTCTTCTAATCTATGTTCTATATCATTTGTACACACACATGCACAATCACATTTGAATCAACTTTTGTAGAATCAATCTCTCTATCTATCCTATCCATGATATCACTCACTCTGGTACCTGGATAACATACTCTCAATCGTTTCTTTTAATCCTTATTTTGAAAAGTCCCATCTAGGTATTGTATCATAGAGTCTCCAATTAGCGATGCATCAGTCTTCCCTTTAGAAAACTCAACATTACCATTGGCCCTCTCTGATCCTTCCCCATCTGGAAGACAGTCGAACCTGTTACTGCAGGTCACAGGCTGACTGACTTTCGAGAAACTTATCTTATTATTTCTATTTTCTACAACTCTCCATTCATCTGCAGACCTATTATCAACTACTTTATCCTTTTCCCTCTCATCTTCCTGCCTAGGTGAATCACTATTCCTATCTACCCCTATATCCCGTTCCCTCCAGTCAAACCTGTTACTGCAGGTCACAGGCTGACTGACTTTCGAGAACCTCATCTTATTATTTCTATTTTCTACAACTCTCCATTCATCTGCAGACCTATTATCAACTCTTTTATCCTTTTCCCTCTCATCTTCCTGCCTAGGTGAATCACTATTCCTATCTACCCCTATATCCCATTCCCTCCTCTCCCTGACATCCCTACTTACTTTTTTTCCTAACACTTCCCTCCTTTCTCAACTCAAATACATCTTTCAATTCATTCATATTTTCACTCAGTCTTGCAATCTCCTTCCTTAACAACACATTCTCTGCATTCAAAACACAAACAGGGCACCTATTCACATATTCACCTCTCACAGTCCCACAGTTATCACACAGAGCATACATACTTTAAATTAATATCAACTTTACTAACTTGTACCTATTATTTTAACAACTACAGTTTAAATATCACTAAAGCCTAGAAAGAAAAAACTAATATCTTTAAAACAAGTTAAAATTTAAACAAGCTTATTAAATAGACTTAAATCTACCTTAGCCTAGGCCAGGGATATATAAAAATTATAAGGTAGGCCTAACTTTAGAGTATGGCCCTGGGAAACTTAATTTAATTTAAATTATCACAAAATTACAATATTAAAATAACAATTATTAAAGACTGTAATTACCAGGGATGGGGAGTCGGAAAAAAATAAATTGACTCCCAGAGTCGATATTAAAAAACAACCAACTCCCGACTTCGACTCTAAGAGTCGATATTTTAAAACTGAATTCGGACTCCCAACTCCCAATGGAAAATTTCATACACACACTCAAACACAACATAGCTGCAATCATATTTTGTCAAAACAAGAATGGACGTGTTTCACAAATCTTTTATCTTGAGTTTTTAAATATATTTACAACTTTTTTATTTAGATTTTAAACATATCTAAATAATTTGAAAAGTAGTTAAATACTGTATTTAAATACATTAACACAAATGTATTACTAAATACAATTTTAGATAATTATAGTATTTAAATACTGCCCAGCTCTGAGATATATATATATATATATATATATATATATATATATATATATATATATATATATATATATATATATATATATATATATATATATATATATATATATATATATATAAAGGTCAATATCTCTATTTGCTTCATTTAAGCTAAATTATTATTTGGGCGGTAGGGGATAAACTACTGGTTTCTCAAGAAAAATATTAACATATTCAGACTCAGGAAAAAAAATACCATAGGAAGTGTTAAAATATCACTGGAAAAAGTTTTCCTTTTCTTTTAATATAAGGAAAAATGAAAAATAAACAACTTAAATTGGCTACAAACAAATGTCAAAATATAAAAATGTATGTCTTTTATAATAAAAATTCAATTAAGTTTTTCTAAATTTTTGTGTGAAAAGTTTATACAAAATTGTTTTGAGAGTCGATAGGAGTTGTTTTTTATAAATTGACTCGGTAATTGTTACCCAGAGGGTTGTCACCCCCGATTTTTATGAAAATCACAGGTTACTCTAAAAAATAATAATGAAGAATAGTGAAAACGAAAATTGTCGCTTCTCTTTAGGAAAAATTACAGCCTCTCAAAGTTGTTAAAAACCCCATAGACTTCTCAATATTGATCGATCCAGGTTAGGTCTCATTCAGGCCCTCTAAGTCAGGTTGTGATTAGTTGTTTGGTATACACAGAGAAAATCTGTAAATTAACAAATCTTATCATAGCCTGAACTAAGAATGCCCTAAAACGAACACGAGGCCCACTAATTTTTATTATGAAAGTCTATGGGGAAAGGGGTACTAAACTTTCAAGGGGGGCTGTAACCCTACAAAGGCTCGTTTTTCATATTCTTCGTGGCTCCACAAGTACTATCTGTGATTTTCAAAAAAAATTTTGTTTTAATAACAAATCCTATGGCGTTTTTTACAACTTTGAGGAGGCTGTAACTTTTTCCTAAGGAGAGCGACGATTTTCGTTTTTCCTATTCTTTATTATTATTTTTTAGAGTATGTCCTGTGATTTCATAAAAATCGGTGACAACCACTCTGGGTAACAATTACACATTGACTCGACTCCAACTTTTGGGAAATAAACTTCTAACTCCGACTCCTTACCCTTGAAAACGCTCGACTCCCGATTAAAGACTGTAATTTTATACAGAAAATCTATTTAATAATCCAAATGAACACACAGTATACAGTAAATCTCTTAACTCCAGCCTATGGTTCTGGGAAATACTCTAGAAAATTTAATTTAATTAAATTATTTATCACAAAATAAAAATGTTATTAAAAACTGTAGTTAAACACAGAAAATCTATTTAATAAACCAAATAAACCTGCAAACACACAGTATACAGTAAATCTTCTAACTAAGCTGGCTTAGGGTTGGGCTTTCAAACATTGGCCTATTCCAATACTAGTGCTAAATTAATTATAAGAACTGACTTACTTAAAAAATATAAATACACAAACTATTAACACCACTATTTATAATACAAAAATACACAATAAATACACAAGTAAAATGGAAGAGCAGTCAGATCACAACCTCCTCTGACCTTGGAAAAAAAAAAAAAAATAAAAAGTATCACGGGTTCTTGTGCAGGTGGGTTCACTTGCCTTAAATTGAGCTCTTGATAGCCTGAAAGGGCAGTATTTTGTCTGCTTGGTGGGACGGCATATGCCCTTCGTTATTATTATACAGTGGTATGGTGGTGACTAGTGGATGAGCAAAATGAGAAGTTGAAAGCAACGTTGCCAGTTTAAAATGAATATCTACAGAGAAATCTGTAGACGCTGCTAGGCCAGTGACATTTAAGCTGCGTTTCCCGTAGCCCGACTGCAGACCGGGCGGGCACACAGGCGCATATGCATCGTTTCCCGAGCCCGTTTGCGCACTTCTACGTCACGTAAACGTCACAGTCAGGAGCCCGTTATTAAATCCTCGATTTCGAGAATTAGTAAACGGGCGGGCTGCGGAAGGATACTTTGTTTACAAACAAATTTCTTTACAAAACATGTGTCGGAAATGGCTTGCCAAAAGTTTAATATTTTAGTTAACTTTTATATTAAGGATACTAAATATGTCGTATTATTTCATAAAATAGATACATATAAGTATAAGAGTATTGTTTACAATTGTCAGCTGATCCGACGGGCGCGCTCGGCCGTTTCCAGGTACTAAAATTTCCTGCAATTGGTTAATGTAATTTTTCAATTCGAAAGCGTTTCCGAGTTGATTTTGCACACGGGCTGCACTCGGGCTTCGGGAAACGCAGCTTTATATTAATATTGACTATGCAATTATGCTGCTAATTTTTACGCAAATTTAATTAAAAATTTATCATGTACCAATGTTATTTATTTCTTTTATCAAATTTATTTGTAAATAAGGTTATAAGCAAAGTTATATATATATATATATATATATATATATATATATATATATATATATATATATATATATATATATATACTCTATAAGTATATATATATATATATATATATATATATATATATATATATATATATATATATATATATATATATATATATATATATATATATTTATTTATTTTTCTTACACTTTTTCCGCTTGAGCAGGAGTGAGTGAGTACGTACATCCTCTCTCTCCTTCACACTTGCCTCTCATCTACGCCCTCACCCACCTCCTCCCACCCCACTCTATCTCTCGCCAACACCTACCCTCTTCCTCCCTCATCCCTCCCTCCTCCAGCATCTCCTTTATTCCATCCATCCACCTCCTTCTTGGTCTCCCCCTTCCTCTCCTTCCTATCCCCTCCGCCTCCCAAACTCTCCTAACCACTCTCTGTTTCTCCATTCTCACTAGATGCCCATACCATCTTAACATTCCCTTCTCCGCTCTTCCCACCAACCCATTCCTCCAATCACATCTCTCCTTCACCACCCTATTCCTAATCCTCTCCCTTCTGCTAACCCCACAAACCGCTCTCTCAACCCCTTCATCTCAAATACTTCCAACTTCTTCCTGGACCTGGCATTCAACCCCCACGTTTCACACCCATACAACACCGCTGGTACACAAATTTTTTCAAACATACTTATCTTAACTTTCTGTAAATCCCCCCCTTTCCATAATTCTCTCAGACCACTCAAAGCTCTCATTCCTTCTCTTACTCTATGTTCTATCCTCCTTCATCCCTCCCCCTTACCCAAGTCCATCCCTAAATATCTAAAAATCTTTACTTCTTCCAATACACCCCTACTCTAACCTCTGACCCCTCCCCTCTCTCTTTCCTCCTCCTCAGACCCTAACACTTTACTCTTACCTGGATTTATTTTAAGCCCTTTTGTCCACACATTCTCTCAAACTCCCTCACCAAATACCTCAGCCCTTCCACGTTCTTCGCCACTAGGGGGCAGTATCGTCCGCCAACAGTATCATGTTCACTTCCCACTTCTATCATTCCCATTCATCAATTCCAACCCCTCCCCTCCCTCACCATTCTCTGCAAACACTCTCCATAAACAAATTAAATAGCCACAAGCGACATTACACACCCTGCCTCAATCCTCTCACCACCCCCAACATCTCACTCTCTCCTAACACTCCCACACACATTCTACTATTCCTATAAAAAGGCCTAATACCTTTACCTAATTTACCCCACTCCATTTTCCTCCAACACCCTCCACAATTCCCCCTCTTTACTCTATCATATGCTTTCTCTAAATCTAAAAAACACCCATACACTTTCCCTTTCCTCTCTATACTTTTCTCCACAAAGCATCTTTAGTGTAAACACTTGGTCCACACAACCTCTTCCCTCCCTAAATCCTCCTTGTTCTTCCCCCATTCTCCCCTCCATTAAACCTCTCCTCTCTCAATCAGTATTCTCCCATACACTTTCCTACCACACTTAAAAGACATATACCTCTATAATTCCCACATTCCATCTTATCCCCTTTCCCCTTATACAGGGGAACCAAACAACCATCCTCCCAATCCTGTGGTACCTCACCACTCCTCCAACATATATTATATAACCTATGCAGCCATTCCTCCACCCCTATACCTCCTTCTGCAACATTTCCATTCTCACACCATCCAGACCTGCGGACTTCCCTTTTTCCCTTTATTCAAGGCCCTAATAAATTCCTCCATTTTCTCTCTCCCCCCTCCCCTCCCTCCCCATTCATTCCCCAACCTCACCTCTTGCAAATCTTCCCCTCCCCCACCCACTTCATTCCATAATCCACTAAAATACTCCCCCACCTCTTCCTCACCCTCTCCTCTCCTCCTATCCACTCCCCATCTCCTCCCCTAATCCCCCAAACCCTCCTTCTTCTTCCTTTTTTTTACTTCTTTCCAGAACATCTTGCTCCCCGATTCAAATTTCCTCACTTTTCTACACTATTCATCTTTGCTCTTCTCTTCGTCCTCTACCGCCTCTTTGCTTCCACTCTAACCCTTATATATTCCTCCCAGCTTTCCTCTCTCTCCTACTTCCCAACAATTTCACATAAGCCTCCTTTTCCTTTTCACCACCTCCTTCCCCTCCTCATTCCACCATTCCCTCCCTTTCCTTCTGCTTGCACCCCCACCTTTTTACTCCCACATACCCTTCTAGCCTCTTCACATACTGCCTCTTTAAATCATCCTCCCCTCCTCCCCAATTCCTGTCCTCTCACGTCTCTCCACCTATCCTCCATACCTCTTCTAAACTCCCTCTTACACACTGTCTCCTCCAATTTTTCCACCTTTATCACTTCTACTCTCTTTTCTCCCCTTTCCCTAACCGTCACCTCTCCTCCCACCCTTATCCTAGTAACCACCAAATAGTGATCCGATATCCCTCCCCGCCCCTCTAAATACATTTACATCTAGCAATCTGCCTCTATCCTTCCCATTTACACACATAATCCAGTACCGCCCTCCCCCCCGTTATCTCACTCTTCCATGTATACTTATGATTCTCACTTTTTTGAACCAAGTATTCCCCACTATCATTCTTCTTTCAACACACAGCTCTAACAGACTTTCTCCATTAACATTCCTCTCCCCTACCCCAAATGGTCCTATTATTCCACCCCCTCCCTTCCCACTCCTGCATTCAAATCTCCCAATAGACAAATTTTATCATTTACCCCAAAACTTTCCCAACACTCATTCCAACTCACTCCAAAATCTTTCTCTCTCTCCTCCCTCGCTCCATTCACTGGTGCATATGCGCATATAAAAACCAACATTCTCCCCCGAATTTCACTTTTACCCATATTATCCTCGAACTCACCTGGCTACACAACCTTACCTTACCCCCACCTCTTTCCTCATAACTATTCCCACCTTCCCTCGCCCTCACTCTCTCTTTCACCCCTGATATCATACCCTTGTATTTTCAAAGTCCATCCCTCTTTCCCTTCAGCCTAGTTTCAGTTAACAGCATCAACCTTTTTCTTCAAACATTAACCCCACTTCCTCCTTCTTCCTTCAAATCCTCGTTTACCCCCCTCACGTTCATACATCCCACCCTAATTACCTCTCTCCTCCCCATCTTTTCCCTTCTTTATTTTATACTCACTCAGGCTGCACGCTTTATGGGACTCCCCACCCTAGGCACCTCCCAACACCTAAGGCCACCACCCCGCTCACCAAATGTAATAACAATAACAAAATAATAACAATAAAAGGTTAAAATGATAATATAAAGGTTAAAACCTACACTCTATCCAATTTATATTTATTCCTACACCGCTTCCCCCTCCCTCCTCCTTCCCTCTCCCTCTCCTTTCTTTCCTCTTTAAAATTTACACCCGTTAAAAAACCCTATTTATCTAATAAAATCTTTATTTAATTATTTAAAATTCTTTAAAATCACTTATATTTATAAATATATATTTTATTTATAAATATATATTTTATTGAAATATCAAAACAACGAAAATAATTAATGAATACGAGATTCTGTTTTACAGAATGTGTGAGGCTACTTAATACAGGACAATTACGTCATCACCGACCATAGTGCCGGGACCAATAGAAAATAAGCACAAATTCTGTCTATATATTATTCACTACTGAAGCGTTTTTACACTCATATGAATGATGCCTATATTATATTAGAAAGAATATAATAGAAAATATTTACCAAAGACAAAAATATAAATATATTTTTACACTTAGTTTTTACTAGATACAGAATACCTGTGCATAAGCCTCACACACAATTTTATAAAATACTGCAAAATTTTTCCTCAGGAAGACAATTATTTTTCCGAAGAAATATCTGAAGCATGAAGAAGCCGACTCCACGATATGATGAGTCTGGAAGCTCTCTATAGAGAAGTAGAAAATTGTAGACTTTTCAAAAACGGTCGCCAACGGTCTAAATCGTAGAATAATAATTTTCATATAGTTTTCATTAGTAACTGCCACGCTTTAACCAAGTAGTAATTTACTGTTTAGCCAAACCGCATTCTAACAAATATGAGAGAGATTTCTTAATTATTGACATGAGTGAGCCTCAACGGAGAGAGAGAGAGAATGATATTTTATGCACGACAAATACGTGCGAATTCTGAAGATTTTTGTTCTGGATACAAATTACGATATGAGCATAGAATATATTAAATAGTCAATATTATTTCAAACAATAAATTCTTCAAGAATAGCCTATCACATTTAACAAATATGGATACAGATTTGCACAGTTATATTCACTTCTTGGAATACACAGTTATAATAGATAAAAACTTCACCTTTCTGTGAATGACGAGATATAAATAATTGGAGAATAAATACTATTTTTGATCACTTGCTAGATCAAATAGGCGAAGAGATATTAGATAATAAGAAACTTCTTAAGAATAAATATGTGGCTTGAACACATTAAAAACTTTATTCTTTCATATATTAATAATAATATATAATATATATAATAAAATATATATATATATAATAATAATTTATGAGGAAAAAGATTTGTGTGCTGTATAATAATAATAATAATAATAATAATAATAATAATAATAATAATAATAATAATAATAATAATAATAATAATAATAATAATAATAATAATAATATATATATATAATATATAATATATATATTAATAATATATAATAATATATATATATAATATAATATATATATGTAATAATATAATAATAATAATAATAATAATAAATATATATATATATATATATAATAATAATAATATATATATAATAATAATAATAATAATAATAATAATAATAATAATAATAATAATAATAATATATCTATATAATAATAATAATAATATAATAATATATATATAATATATATATATATGTAATATATATCAACATATGGAGGACTGAAAAATGGCGCGGTTTGTTGGTAGTTCGTACCTGGTACGGATGAGGAAATTAATGAAACAGAAAATATTGAAGAAGGTCAAGGTTTATTCAATTATTATGTAATTTTTACCATAATATCCTCAAACATCAATACCTCATTTCTGCGACAGTCAAACCCTTCTCGGAAACCAGTTGAAAATGATCATTTTCAGGTCCAGTCTTCCACCGCTTCGCTATAATCAAATCTGAGCTAAATCTCACTCCTGCATAAGGCACGACTGAAAGCTCAGTCGTTATTGTGAAACTCTCCAGAAATTGAAGAGCCGCATACGTCGAATAAGACCAAACCGTACCGTTTTCCTCCTGCACAATGCTCGACCACATTGCAGTGCCCAAATGCTTCAATGCTTGAACTTCTAGGTCAATAATCACCCACCCTACAGTCCTGATCTTGTCAAAGTTGGGGAGGAGAGTCTCAAGGAGTGAGATTTGGCTCAGATGAGGTGAAGAAAGCGATGGCAAGCTGGCTCCCGGAAAACGAATCAAATTTTTTTCAACCAGTTTTTTGAGGAGTGGAAACTGCAGAAATATAGTAATTTAAGTTATATAAAAAAATTTACATATTCATGTAGTGATTTGACATTTCTCAGTTTTGTTTCATTACCTTATCTGCAGTGTAGTAATTTTACAGCAGGAATTAACGCATTACTTTTCAGCCTTTAACTAATATTCCAATGTGAAGTAAGTTTGCATGCAAATACCAAAAATTTACCATACATTTTTCTGTTGTTACGCAAATGATTTAATTAGATTTAACATGAATGTGATATCTGGGCCAAATTGCAAAGTTAATAAGGAAAGATCTTAGATTTCCAAAATGTCGAGATTTTACCAAATTTAGAGACATGCTTAATATAATTGACTGGGATAAAGAGTTTAAAGATCAAAACTATTAGGAACTTTTAAACAAATTTTGATGAATATTCAGTCAGTATGTTTTAGAGATAAACCCATTAAAGAGAAAACCTCTTTGGTGGAATAGAGATAAGAGAGAAAATCAACGAAAAGCCGCAGATGTTATAAAATATTCAAGGGTGTAATAGGAGGATGATTTAGAAAATAATAGGAAAAATAGAAATGAATTTAAAATAAGAAAGGCAAAGAGTGGCAGAAATTAATTTAACAAGGAATAGTAATAAGGACCTGGAAAGGTTTTTATACCGTTATAAATTTAAAGTAAAAATAGGACAATTAGTCTAATTAAAATTGATGAAAATGTAGTGAGTTCAGATAAGAAGTTGGTCAATATTTTCAATACTTATTTTACTTCAATGTTTACTGAGGAAAGATTAGATAATAATTTGGAGACCAATAGTTCTGGTATGCATGTAATAAATAATACTTACAGAAAAAGAAATTGAAGATGTAATTAAAAAGAGTAGCAACTGGAAAACACCTGGACCAGATAGAGTTCAAAATGTATGGTTGAAGAAAATAAGAACACTATTGGAACCGCTTACCGCATGTTATAATAGAATTATAAATGGAAGATAAAAGTGATACCATAGTTGCTAACACCGGAAGGATCATATTGATTCCAAGAAAAACCTTAGCATGGCTTGGATTGATTGTAGAAAAGCGTACGATAGTGTTCCACAGTTTTTTTTCTTTTTGTTTTTTTACAGGTTACCACCACTCACGGGCTGAGTCCTTTTCAAAGAAGGGACAGAATAGTCGTGATAAAAGACTCTGAAACTAACTGCATATCTCTGGTGAATGCAGAAGAAGACTTTGAAGAGAGGAAAATTAAATACAGCAGGAAAATCCATATGATGGTAGGAAGTTCCACAGAAAAGAGGTGGCTGGGGCTTAAAGAAGAAAGCATCACAAGAAATCCTTGGGTCAATATTCACAGAAAATTCATGTGAGAGAGGACACAGCCCCCTTGTGCTACGAGGGTTTGCTCAGTGGCGGCAATGCAAAGAAAATTCAGAACCCTCGAGCACCGTTGTTACACCTGTAAAAAATAGATAGTGCGCCAAAGTCTCACAGTTGGATCAAGGAGTTTGAAAGTAGAAACAATTAATTAGTCTTTTAGCGTTAGAGTCAACCCCTATCCAAAGGAGGATGGAATCAGTCCCCTCCCCAAAATGTTCGAACAGTAGTCCATACAAGGGCAGATATGATACTTTTATAACTAGAGTAAATGTTCATAAAAAAAAATTTCAGGAACCTGAACAAAAACTCCCAACTATTACAGAGGCCACGTTAGCAACAGTTGCGATATATATATATATATATATATATATTATATAATAATATAATAATATAATAATATAATATGTAATATATATAATAATAATAATAATAATATATATATATGTAATAATAATAATAATAATAATATATATATATATATATATATATAAAAATATAAAAATATAAATAATAATAATAATATATATATATAATAATAATATATATATATATATAATAATAATAATATATAATAATATATGTATAATAATAATAATAATAATAATATAATAATAATAATATAATATATATATATATATAATAATAATAATAATAATATATATATATATGTTATATAATATATAATAATATATGTAATATATATAATAATAATAATAATAATAATAATAATAATATATATATGTATATATAATAATAATAATAATAATATATATATGTATATATGTATATATATCTAATAATAATAATAATAATAATAATAATAATAATAATAACATATATAATATATATAATAATAATAATAATAATATATGTATATATATATATATATATAATAACTAACTATATATATATATATATATATTACACACAATCCACAAAGGGAAGATAAAGGGATATTACCAAACGCACGTGTGTTCAACACATTATTAAATATGTTTGAGTACACACGAAGAAGATGATTGGTAACTCACTTTTATTTTCCTTGTAAATCTCCATAAAGAACATATTCTAGTTGAGAGGAATAAAATTATATATATGTATATATATGTATATATATAATATATATATATATATATATATATATATATATATATATATATATATATATATATTTACTGATTAATCCATATATATATATATATATATAATAATATATATAATAATAATATATAATATAATAATATATATATATATACTATATATATATCTATTATAACTATGCTATATATATATATATATGCCATATATATATATACTATATATATATATATATATTCTCATCTTAACGTACCACTCGCGTACCACCACCTTTACGTCGCCCTCATAGCAAGAGGTGCTGTGTCTGCTCACGAGTTTGTGTAGATATTAATAATTCTAGGCTAGTTCGCTGGGGTACTTCCTTCTTTCTTGCCACCTCTGTTCTGTGGAATTCTCTTCCATCTTCTGTGTTTCCTGCTGAATTTAATCTCCCTCACTTCTAAAGCCTGCGTCTGTGCTCATCAGCGTAATTTGCGCTAGCGGAGCCTGAGGTGTGCAACACCCCCTCCTGAATAGGGCTCTGCCGTGAGTGGTGGTGACAACTATAAAAAAAAAAAAAATATATATATATATATATATATATATATATATATATATATATATATGTGTTTATGTATTTTTTCATATATTTATATATATATATATATATATATATATATATATATATATATATATATGTAGGGGTGCTTGCATTCACTCCTGGCAATAAGATGCCAAAGATTCAATTTTTCAACTGATCCATAATTAGATTTCAATAGAGTAGACAAATTAACTTACAGTGTCTAAAAAGTTTTGTGGGTCGGATCAGTTGAACTATTTATTTCTTTATTATGCATGTGCCAACTTTGTCCCTTAACAAATTAATTACTTAACTTAAATGTTTTCCAGTTTAATTGAGGAACAATTGTTTTCTTAAATTTATTTTTGTTAAAATAATTCCATTATTCATAATAAGCCTTTAGATTGCGCGAATTGCGTACAAGACCCATAATTGGATACTTACCAAGGTTAGTTCTTACGTTCTTATAAAATAAGCATTCACATTGATTTGAGCATATGTAAACGTGATTTAATTATAAAGTTAGCTTAAAGATAAAATTCTAAAATTATCGTATTACTTTATAAATGTTCCAGTTCATTCAATTCTCTATCATATCAAAACGCTGTCTCCGTCATCGACGAAATATTAACATAAACCCCTATCTTCGCAGGGGTAAGTATGTTAATAAAAATGATTAATCATAACTTTAAAATTCATTAAATCTTCATAACATAAATTAAATTAATTCCCGTTATTATCTTCTAGGTTTTAATGTTTGGTCTAAAAGAGAATTCGAAACCTTCAGTTTCCACCTTCAGTTCGAACTTCGTTTCATTTTTGTTTTGATTTTGGTCTTTGGTTTCCAACTTCAGCAATTCTAAACTTCAGTCTGAAATTTATTGTGGATCACTTCTCAATCTTCAGTTTCAGACTACGGTCTGACGTTTTGTTCTTGATTACATTTCAAACTTTAGTTTAATTTAATCTTATGGTAATATAGCTGATCTTGAATATTGTTCGCTATATTGCTCTTAAATCATATTTAAAGTATTTTCATTGTTCACAATTCTAAGCCCTGAAACAAAACTTAGTTTCATCATTTGTTTCATGCCATATTTTAGTGTCTTGAAAATTGACAATATTCGTCTTCGGTTTGTTTTCCTCAAGTTGCCTTTATGAATTATTAAAGGTCATAACTAAAATTTATATAACTGTTTATGTTACCTCTCAATCTCATTTCTGAAAGCGCAACATTGACAGCTAAACAGAGTCCAGAGACTTGTTTTCCTTGGACTTGTTAGAAGAAAAGCTGTTGGAGCCGGTGAAACTACAGCCTGTCTCCGTATTCTCTTGTTTAGTGCTGTCACGGTCACCAAGGCTTCAACCCTCTCAGGTAAATTGAGTGTCTCATCAATTGTAAACGTTGATAGGATAATTCTTTTAACTTTAGATATTCTAAAAATTGACTTGACATTCCCAAAAGTACGGTGTGTAAAATTAAATTTTTACACTCCGTTACATAAATACAAATTGAATTGGCGCCCGAACAGGGACTTTGTTTCTCTTGTCGGGTTGCGCTTAATTCACATCTTGTGACTTGTTCACACTTTCATTCATCGCGATTCTCGGTTTTCCTCGTTCTTTCATTATGCTGAAAGACTTAATTCAGGAAAAGGATTTATTTAAATCTCAGTCTCAATATAGAGAACATGGAAGGCATGAAAATCACCATCCTTCTCTGTTCAATAATCCTCATACTTTCGGTTCGGTTCCTCCTGGTTTTTCGCCGTTACCTCCTCGACTTATCCGTAATACGAACATGTATTCGGATGATTATATTTCAGATAGGATCGATAATGATTATTATAAAACCACTCTGTTACAAGAAAGTCCATTGCGTAATTCTCAGACTTTTTATTCGCAAAGCTCTGGATCATACGGTGACAAATGCTCAAACAGCGAAAGCATGTATTCGTATATTCCGATCCCTAAGCGCGCGCGCGGAAATTTCTTCACTTATCCTCGTAATTATTCCCATAATTATGCCCGTGTGAATTCTCATAATAATTACCCGCGCGGTGACTTTTATGGTTCTCAAAATAGACCACCCCCGTATTTTAGATCCCAGACTCAACAACCGTTTGACAGATCAGACTTACCAGATGACCACATAACCTTACAGTTAGATATGTTAAAAGAAAATATTAATCTTTTAACTCAACTCCTTCAAAACACCACCAAAATGGTGGAAATTCTTCAACAAAGAGAAGATTCTTGGAGGATAATGCAATCCCGTAGTTTCCGACCTTCACCTCGTCATTTTCAATCTCGTAGTCCTCCTAAGAAAACCACTGGTTCTCGTTATTATAGAGATACCCAATTTAGTCCACATTCCTCTGAAACTTCCATAACCTCTTCTCGCATTGTCGATCATTCTCATAATACTTCTCGCACACATACAGATCTTGTGTGGTGTGACTATTGTGGTATTCAAGGCCATCAAATGCGAGAATGTTACAAGTACCTCGGTCTTTGCAGTTACTGCAAACAGAAAGGACATGTAAAGGCCGAATGTCAAGTACGGAGGACTCCTCTTTCTTCGCCCTCCACTCCTAGAACGCGTAATTGTCCCTTTTGTAAAGGTCCTCATCCGGGAATTAAATGTCCCCAAAGGACACCTCCTAGACAAAAGACCGCTGATCCCAGACTTCCGACTGAAAGTTCCCCTCGCGAGCTCATAAAGGAAGCAGTGGAAAAGATTGATACACAGCCTTCCACTCCCGTGACTGACGTATCTTACGAATCACAACCTCAGACATCACGACTCGATGACAAACCCTTAATCTCCACAGAAAAAAATCATTCTGAAGAGATTATTCCAGTAATTAATTCCATTACAGTTTTCTCGGACATACAAACCACTGACACTGACATGGACAAAACTCAACTTACTGAAGTATCCTTAACCACTGTTCCCACTGTGACACAGCCTCCCGTTTCCCCTATTAAGGAGAATAATACCAAAGTTTTTACCAAAGAACAACCTTTGGTGTCCTCTGTTTCTTTTTCTCCAAATAACTCCAGTTTCACTAAATGTATGATTGACAGTAGTGCTGGAGTGAGTCTCATCAGCACTGCCGTATTAGAAAATCAATTGAAACATGTACGCTTGTTTCCTTCGTCTGAAATCAGGATTCAAACCATAAGTAGGTGGGTCCGTGATCTTAATGTCCCCATAAAATCTTACATAAACACACCTATATATTTCCAAGATACTGACTATCGTACCCAGCCAGTTATCTTTTTAGTAATCCCGGCAGAACTGATGCCTTTTCCGGTTATATTAGGGGCTATTGCATTAAGAGAAAACTCCTTAATAACCGACTTCACTGACCGATGTTTACTCCAGTATAATGGTAATAAACTTCATCGCATAGGTAAGTCAATTTAGACAATAGTATATTATAAAAGATTCTGATCTATTCATCGTTTACTGGTTAAAGAAAATTCTCTTTGACATCTTTCTCAATTCTTTGTTAACGCGATCGATCGATTTTGCACGCGATTTCATTGATTTTAATAATTTCAATCGTATTTTATTAAAGTTACTTTCGTTAAATCTCGATAATTCTTACATTAATTTTAATAATTTCATTCGTATTTTATTAAAATTATTTTCGGTAAATTTCGGTCATTTCTTCAGTACTTCATTAATTTTAATAATCTCAACAGTATTTTATTAAAATTATCTGGGAAAAATCTTAAAATCACTTCTCACAAATTTACTAAAAAAAAAAAATTTATTGCAAAAATCCTAACCTTTTAACCTCATAAAACGCTGAAGAATAAGCTTATCAAAAATTTTCTTCGATGTTTACTATGCTCTTAGGAATTTGGAAATTCTAATTTATATAATGACTAATTTATATAAATATAATAATTTATAGAATTAGGAATAGGCTAGCCACTAATGGGCCTATCCAGACTGCTAACAAAGCTAATTCAAATTCCAGCCATAAAATCACAGCATGATAACAGCCAACGAAAAAATTATAGCCTATGTAATTTACCTCAAAACTGAGGTTATTTAACTCTTTAATTATCTCATTTTATATCATTATATGTAACCATTTTTATATTGTTTATTACTTATTCCTTTATTTTGAAAAATTATCATTGCCATATATTAATCTTATTTATTTATTCCATCCTCAGTCTGTCCTGAAAAGGTCTTCTGTCTTATCCTATGTCAACTCGGTTCCGGTTGAGATATTTTGTGTGTATTGTTAAAAATACCAAAGTTATGGATTGTAAGTGTTGGTTACCATTCTGCAACCAACGAAAGATATTATCTCAGGAAAACTACAGTATACCACAGGAAAGGTGCAAATGAAAATTCTGCCTTTGTTCATACTGCAGGCCTATATTCTTAGTTCTAGAATACATTGTCCAAGGTCTGATGAAAATTTCAGTCTTGGATATACGTCTTAATCTTCCTAAAATTATCGCGGTTACTAAACTCATACGTTTAATTAATTCATTGATTCATACCACTCGTTCTTTTAGCCTTCCCTATTTTTTTTGTTGAAGTAATAACTTAAACTTTAAAATGGGGGGAGCTTAATCTTGGCCGGGAGGAATGTAGGGGTGCTTGCATTCACTCCTGGTAATAAGATACCAAAGATTCAATTTTTACAACTGATCCATTTTAGATTTCAATAGAGTAGACAAATAACTTAGTGTCTAAAAAGTTTTGTGGGTCGGATCAGTTGAACTATTTATTTCTTTATTATGCATGTGCCAACTTTGTCCCTTAACAAATTAATTACTTAACTTAAATGTTTTCCAGTTTAATTGAGGAACAATTGTTTTCTTAAATTTAATTTTGTTAAAATAATTCCATTATTCATAATAAGCCTTTAGATTGCGCGAATTGCGTACAAGACCCATAATTGGATACTTACCAAGGTTAGTTCTTACGTTCTTATAAAATAAGCATTCACATTGATTTGAGCATATGTAAACGTGATTTAATTATAAAGTTAGCTTAAAGATAAAATCTAAAATTATCGTATTACTTTATAAACGTTCCAGTTCATTCAATTCTCTATCATATCAAAGCGCTGTCTCCGTCATCGACGAAATATTAACATAAACCCCTATCTTCGCAGGGGTAAGTATGTTAATAAAAATGATTAATCATAACTTTAAAATTCATTAAATCTTCATAACATAAATTAAATTAATTCCCGTTATTATCTTCTAGGTTTTAATGTTTGGTCTAAAAGAGAATTCGAAACCTTCAGTTTCCACCTTCAGTTCGAACTTCGTTTCATTTTTGTTTTGATTTTGGTCTTTGGTTTCCAACTTCAGCAATTCTAAACTTCAGTCTGAAATTTATTGTGGATCACTTCTCAATCTTCAGTTTCAGACTACGGTCTGACGTTTTGTTCTTGATTACATTTCAAACTTTAGTTTAATTTAATCTTATGGTAATATAGCTGATCTTGAATATTGTTCGCTATATTGCTCTTAAATCATATTTAAAGTATTTTCATTGTTCACAATTCTAAGCCCTGAAACAAAACTTAGTTTCATCATTTGTTTCATGCCATATTTTAGTGTCTTGAAAATTGACAATATTCGTCTTCGGTTTGTTTTCCTCAAGTTGCCTTTATGAATTATTAAAGGTCATAACTAAAATTTATATAACTGTTTATGTTACCTCTCAATCTCATTTCTGAAAGCGCAACATTGACAGCTAAACAGAGTCCAGAGACTTGTTTTCCTTGGACTTGTTAGAAGAAAAGCTGTTGGAGCCGGTGAAACTACAGCCTGCCTCCGTATTCTCTTGTTTAGTGCTGTCACGGTCACCAAGGCTTCAACCCTCTCAGGTAAATTGAGTGTCTCATCAATTGTAAACGTTGATAGGATAATTCTTTTAACTTTAGATATTCTAAAAATTGACTTGACATTCCCAAAAGTACGGTGTGTAAAATTAAATTTTTACACTCCGTTACATATATATATATATATATATATATATATATATATATATATATATATATATATATATATATATATTTTTATACTCTCATATATATATATATATATATATATATATATATATATATATATATATATATATATATATATATATATATATATATATATATATATATATATATATTTTTCAATAATACTTTTCACATAGTTTCTCCTATATATATATATATATATATATATATATATATATATATATATATATATATATATATATATATATATATATATATATATATATATATATATATATATATATATTGTTAAAGTAGATCGTATCTACTGGTAACAACCTACATATGAATAATGAAACACTAGAATAAAATGGATATTTACTAGAAACTTAACCCTATATTACACAGGCGTGTTTACACATCGAGATTCACGCTATTACTCTATCTGTAAACAATAATAAACAAGACTATGATGCATTTTATAAAAATACGGCCATGTTGCCAGAATTCTTTTTACTGGCAAAGTAGCCAAAACAAAATACATATTTTCATAGAATAAACAATATTATTCATCACTCTCCCTTATTGTTTATTCTGCAACGCTGGTTAGTCCATTCCAATTTTTCCGTTCAGCATCATTGATCTTGGTTGATGTAGAGGCTTTGTGAGTCCATCTGCAAGTTGATTCTCACTGCTAATCTTGAGTACTTCTATTTCATCATTTTGAACTTTTTCTCTAATGAAGAAATGGCGTACTTTTATATGCTTGGTCCTTTTGTGAAATTCTGGATTCTTACTGAGTTTAATAGCTGTTTCATTGTCAATCCAAAGAGTAGGTTTCTTGAAGACTTCTGTAATTTCTTCCAATAGTTGATGAAGCCACACAATTTCTTTTGTTGCTTCACTTGCTGCCATAATTTCAGCTTCTGTTGTTGAAATAGCAACTGAACTTTGCTTTTGAACTCCATGAAATTGCTCCTCCAGCATATAAACAAACAATTCCAATTGTTGAATGCCCTGTTCTTAAGTCCCCAGCATGATCTGCATCACTGTACCCTTCCAGATGATCTTGTTCAGAATCACATTTATAAATGATACCTTTCTCTTGTGTACCTTCAAGTATCTGAACACTCTTTTAACTTTTGTAACATCTTCTATTGATGGATTTTCTACACTTCTGGCAAGATAATTAACAGCAAATGCAATATCTGGTCTTGTTGCTGTTGCAAGATATAGAAGAGCTCCTATTGTTGATCTATAAGGGAAACTCTCCCTGGCTTCAATGTCATGTGTAACATTATCCTTTAAAATGGGTGTTGACACTGCATTGCAATTTTCCATACCAAATTCCTTTAGTATTCTTTTAGTATAACATGACTGACTAATTTTCTTTGAACCATCATTTCTTGATTCAATTTCAATTCCTAAAAAATATATTGCAGGTTTATATGTTATTTTGAATTCCTTTTTAATTCTTCTAAAAATTTCTGCAATTCTACTTGACTTGTTGATGCAACTAGTCCATCATCAACATATAATGCAAGTATGATTTTATGTCCATTCTGATTTCTTATGTAAAGACAAGGATCAGCTGTACTTTTACCAAAATTAAGTTTTGAAAGAAAGTTTCCAAGTCTTTCATTCCAGCATCTTGGTGCTTGCTTAAGCCCATACAAACTGCGTTTTAATTTGCATACTTTGTCTGTCCCATCTTCAAAACCTTTGGGTTGTTTCATATATATTTCTTCTGATAAATTTCCATAAGAAATGCTGTTGAAACATCAAATTGTATTAAGGACATATTTTCTTTAGTTGCTACACTTATTAAAGTCCTTACAGTACTCTTATTTGCTACTGGACTGAATGTTTGCTCATAGTCAATTCCTTTATGCTGACTATACCCTTTTGCAACTAATCTTGCTTTATATTTGTCAACTGCCATCTGGATTCATTTTAATTTTATAAATCCATTTGTTTTCAATTGGTTTTCTTCCTGGTGGTAATTCAACTAGTTCCCAGGTTTGATTTTCTTTCAATGATTTCATTTTAATTTTTCATTGAATTAACCCATTTTTCTTATGCTTACTCTGCATAGCTTCTTTATAATTTTCAGGTTCTTCCATATCTTCTAATAATAGATAAGTACTGTAGTCATCAAACCTTGATGGCTTTTTAATTACTGATCCGTCTCTTAATTGTTTTGTGCTTACTATTCTATCTTGTTCTTCTATTTCTGAATCAGATTCTATTTCTGTATTAGATTCTATTTCTGTATCAGATTCTATTTCTGTATCAGATTCTGTTTCTATATCAGATTCTATTTCTGTATGTGATGAGTTTAACTAATTATAGATGTACTGTTATCAATTTCTGTATTTTTTCTATTTGATTCTTTCTTTTTATTTTATTTTTCTGATTCTATCTCATCTGATATTGAAGTTGAAAGTTCTTCTCTTTCAAATACTACATCTCTGCATCTAAACACAAAATTATTTGCTTGATCATATATTCTGTGCTTTCATCTCTATCATAACCAATTAACACACCTGATTTTGCTTTTGGGTCTAACTTTCTCCTTTTCTGATCTGGAATCCAGCAACTGCATGCTGTTCGATTCCACGTAGATGCTTGATTCTGGGCTTTCTATCATACCAGATTTCAAAAGGCGTTTTCCCATCAACTGTGGATTTCCAGTTCTATTTATTATATATGCTGCTGTGTTAATTAATTCTGCCCAACACTTCTGTGGAAATTTTACTTTTGAATACATGAGTGATCTAGCCGCTTCAACTAGCGTTCTATTTTCTTTTTCCACTCTATTTTGTTGTGGAGTATACGGAGTCGTTAACCTTTGTCTTACTCCATATTTATGTAAAAGCTTTTTAACTAACTTATTATTAAATTCTAAGCCATTATCACTTAAAAATTCTCTGATTGGATGTCCTTGTACTTTGCTTCTTCAAGTACTTACTCCTTTTCTACAACTTCTTTTCTTTAATAAAATATACAAATCTCATTTTTGAGAAATCATCTTTGAAACATACAAAATATTTATAACCTGAGTTTGATAATACTTGAAATGGTCCACAAACATCTGCAAATAGCAATTCTCCTTGTTTAGTACTATTTGGTCTTTTCCCAAAATTCTGACGATGCATTTTTCCATTTATACATCCTGTACAATTTCTGTTATCAAGGTGAGTTTCAATATTTAGTTCTCTTTTGATCAGATTTCTTATGTGTCTTCTATCCTGGTGTCCCATTCTTTCATGATATAACTGTAATAGATCCTTTTCTTCAAGTGCATTTATTTCTGGTATATGGGAGATTTTAACTTTCATTGCAACTTTGAATAGCCCTTCCTTTATTTTACGATAGCCATTAAAATAGGCTTTTTTGTCTACCATAAAACTACATACACTTGGTTCAGATATAAATTCACTATTTGGATGCTTATCATGAGCTGCCAATACTGAAAATAAATTTTTCTTAATATCAGGAACATACCAAACATCATTCAAAAATAATTGAGATATTTTTCCATCTACAACTGATTCTACTTCAATTGTTCCATATCCTAACACATTTGCTTCCTGACCATTTGCTGATTTTACCTTGACTGAATGCTCAAATTCATTAAAAGTTTTAAAATAACTTTTCTCATTTGTTATATGTTTTGTAGCGCCATTATCAAAATACCAATTTTCTCTATCATTTTCTTCAGAAATAAAAACTTGTTCATCTACCGCTAACATAAAAGTATTAACTTCTGTTTTAGCTTTTGAATTTTCTTTATTTTCAAAATTTGCATTTCTTTCTGGCTTTATTTTTCTTTCTGGTCTACCATCTGTAATCCATTTTCTGCAATTTTTGATCCAGTGACCTTTTAAATGGCAATAATTACAAGGAAATTTCTTCATTTTATCTTTGGTACTATTTTCTCTAAAATTTCCTTTTATTATTAACGCTTCTTGATTTTCTGACTTAACCTTTGATGCCAACTTATTTGCTTCTGTGCAAAGCCAAGTTACCAAATTATCTATACTTCTTTCTTTTCTATTACTATGAATCATCAGCCATGTAGTTTGGAAATTTGAATAATCCTTTGGCAAAATTTCAAAAATCTTACATATGAAATATCTCTGGCAATGTACCTTCATTCTTCTCTTGAATTTTGACAATTTCTTCCTGAAGATTACCCCAGAGCTGTCTTATCGAAGATAAATTTCCAGCCATATCTAATTTCTCATTCCATTTGTAAGAAAAAAACTGTGAACAAACATCGTAAACTTTGTTTTCTTCAACTCCTGCAAAAAGATTGTGAAGTTCCTTCCATACTTCATCTGGCTTTAAAAGATTCCTTATTTGACTTCTAATACTTTGGCTTGAGGTTGAAACCAACAAAAACATTACATCTGATTGAGTTTTGTTGAATTTGTCTAATTTCTTTTTGTATGCATTTTCTCTTCAACTGTTGCTGTGGATACTGGGTTCTTGTGGCTTTTCTAATTTACCATTGATTGCTTCTATTGCATCTGGTATACCACTTAGCCTTATTTGCATAAGATGCTTCCAATCTTCCCAGTTTGCCTTACCTTGTAGTGAATCAATTTTCTGCATTGAGAAATCCATATTTAACTATATAATAGGCTTTCTAATTCTAATTCTATTTTAGAGTTTATCTAGGCCTATTTCTTAGTTCTATTATAGGGTTTATCTAGGCCTATTTCCTAATTCTATTATAGGGCTGACCTAGGCCTACTTTCCATTTTCTGTTTCACATTCAAATTAGGCTTGTTACAAACTACTCTCAGCTACCATGTTAAAGTAGATCGTATCTACTGGTAACAACCTACATATGAATAATGAAACACTAGAATAAAATGGATATTTACTAGAAACTTAACCCTATATTACACAGGCGTGTTTACACATCGAGATTCACGCTATTACTCTATATGTAAACAATAATAAACAAGACTATGATGCATTTTATAAAAATACGGCCATGTTGCCAGAATTCTTGTTACTGGCAAAGTAGCCAAAACAAAATATATAATATAATTTTTCATAGAATAAACAATATTATTCAACATATATATATATATATATATATATATATATATATATATATATATATATATATATATATATATATATATATATATATATATATATATATATATATATATATATATATATATATATATATATATATATATATATATATATATATATATATATATATATATGATGAGTTTCAAAGAAAGATGTTTGGAATTATATAAGGAGGAAAAAAGGAATACTAAAAGATGCATACGAAGGAGGAGGAGGAAAAAAAAAAAAAAAAAAAAAAAAAAAAAAAAAAAAAAAAAAAAGGTGAATTAACAGTTTGGAAGGAGGATGAATGGGGAATTACAAGGGAATAGGAAGGTCTTCTGGAAAGAAGCGCAAAAGATTAAGAATGAGAATAAGGGGAACCTGCTTATAATAATGAATAAGAATGGTGATTTTGCAATTGATGAAAAGGATGAGAGGGGAGTGTGGAGGGAACACTTCGAAAATCTGCATAACATTGGCAGTAATGAAGAGGTGATAGTGAATGTGTGTGGGTTTGATGGTGCAAGAAGGAATAAGTATTTTGGGGATGAGGTCATTAGTAAGGAGGTAAATGGTACAGTGAGAAAGTTGAAGAATGGTAAATCTGCAGGTATAGTTGAAATTACTGGTGAAATCATCAAGAACAGAGGCGAGATGATGATTGATTGGATTTGGGAGTTGTATAACAAAGCGTTTACGGAGAGTATAGTTCCGAGGGATTGGAGGAGATCAGTAATAATACCCTTATATAAGGGTAAAGGGGATAAAGTAACTGTAGAAATTATTGTGGAATTAGTTTAATGAGTGTTGTAGGGAAGATATATGCTGGTATTTTGGTCGAAAGAGTGCGTTGAGTGATTGAAGAACTGATTGGTGAAGAACAAGGTGCTTTTTGGAGTGGTAGAGGATGTGTGGTTCAAATCTTTACATTGAAACAAATGATTGAGAAAATGAGGGAGAATAAAAAATTGCTTTTAGGTTTTACGGATTTGCAACAGGCGTATGATACGATTAATAGGGAAGCTTTATGGCAGGCGTTAGTAATATATGGTGTTGGTGGTAGGCGCTTTTGAAAGGAATCAAAAGTATGTATGATAATAGTGAAGCGTGTGTAAAAATAAATGGTGTCGAAAGTCATTGGTTTAATATTAATAGCAAAGTGAGGCAGGGATGTGTTATGTTTCCTTGGTAATTCAATTTGTACATGGATGGGGCTATGAAAGAATGGTGGGAGCGGGAGATGGTATTAGAATGTTGGAGAATACCCTACCTATTGCATACGGATGATTTGGTTTTGTGAGGTGAATCTAAAGAGAGTTTGAGAGGATTGGTAGAGATATTTAGCAGGGTGTGTAAAAGGAGGAGTTTGAAAGTAAATGTAGATAAGAGTAAGGTTATGGTTGTGAGTGAGGACAGTCCTCGGTGCGAAGTTATGTTAGATGGTGAGCAGCTGGAACAAGTGTCCGAGTTTAAATATTTAGGATTTATGTTGGATGAAAATAGAACGGATGATGAAGAGTGTAGTAGAAAAGTTGTGAAAGGCAGGAAGATATGGTTGGTGCGATTAAATCGTTGGTTGATGAAAAAGGTACTAAGTCTTGAGTGCGCTAGGGTCTTACATGAGGGTATGTTGTTACCTGTGTTAATGTCTAGAAGTGAGACTAGTCTGGAATAAGAGGCATAGATCTTAAGTACAAAGTGTTCAGATGGACAATCTTATTGGCGTGTTAGGTGTGAAGAAAAGGATGAGAATAAATGAAAGTACATCGAGATGGTTTGGTCATGTGGAAAGGATGGATGATAGTTGGTTGGTTAAGCGGATGAGTGAGTTGGGAATCGACCGGCTGGGAGACTGAAGAAAAAGTGGATTGAGTCAGTAAAGGAATGCCTGGAGAGAAATGTGTTTGGCAGGGGCGAGAATAAAGGTGCATAATAGGAGTGAATTGCCGGGGTTTTGTGAGGGGGTATGGTTGTGGCCCACCTGGGCCAAGGGATGAACCCCACATTGACGAGATGCCATAGTGAGGGTCCGTCGCTTTCCCTTGAAGCTCTAGGGTGGATTTTCTTACTGCGACGAGTTGTCACTAAAAAGTATAAATGGGGTGGTAAGGCTGGGCTTTCTTTTCGACTTGCGTAACATTCTTCTTCACTCTGTACTTATCGGTTGGGATCACCCTCGTGGGTACTCTGACACCTATGAGGGATCTGAAACCCACATAATCAGGATATACACCCTTGTAAACATATAAAACCTTGCTTGAGCCATTATATGCATATTTCAAGATTTATTTTTTTGTCTACAATTAGATTAAAAATATTAACGGGTAAGAAAAAAAACGAAAAAGCATTTTTTTAATGCTAGTTTCTATCTGGAAATAATAATAAAAATAATAATAATAATAATAATAAATAATTGATAAATACATTGTGATTGCGATGTATTTGTTATGACAATTTTTTGAGTATTTTTTGTTACAGCTTTTGAATGAGAAATTTATATTACAATATAATTAAGTAATAATTAAACAGGATAAATTTAAGTATAACTTGAGACTATAAAGTAAGATCATAGTAATTAAGGGAGAAGACTGGAACAACTATTATATTATTTGGGAAGGATTATAACTTCAAGAAAGCATCACCATTCAGACTGCGGTTACTATTTTTTGGTTGTGGAACCTACAGTCTTTATGTGTTGTTGATTTTTTAAGTTTACAACAAGTATAATTAATATAATAAGATTATTGGGTATCAACTATTGTAGTAAAGGGGCGGATCACACATTATATACAACATTTTTTTCTTTCTATTGTTTTTTTCGGACTATATACACAAATTGTGTTTTTGTAGTAGTACATCAGGGTCGGATTGATTCTAAATATAATTCGGGAAGTTTATTTGAGACTGTATTGGTCTTTCTATCACATTTAACTGTGGTTCTATAATCAAGCAGAAGTATAGTAACTTGAGTATAACATCGGAGAAACGCAAGGTAAATAATTTCTTGTTCATAATTATTATTAACTTATGCAAACTTTTGAATAAAAAATATGCTTAGGTCAAAGAAGATTTTACTCTCCATCAGCGGGATTAGAACACTGGACTCCGCGTCGCTGAGCTAACATTAACCGGGCGCTCTATCCACTATCGTTCCCAAAAAAGAACGTTTCAAGTCTAGCTTATAAAGCCCCCGGTCTTCTCCTCCCATAATAATAATTATAATTGAAAAAAAATGTTGAAACCGAAAAATACGGCTTTAAAAAAACGACCAACATCACTACGTACAAGGTAGGTAAACATGTTATAGGTCTGTATTTTGTTGGATTTTAAGTTCCTTCAGTTTTCCGTGTACAAGCATGTGCCTTTTTAAGTTTCCTTTCGTATTACATTCATAGCTGCACTCATCACATTTAAATAATTTTACATTAGAATGATTGAGAAGGTGTATTTTAAAGTTCCTTTTGCGATTAGACTCGTAGCTACACTCAGAACATTTAAATAATTTTATATTAGCATGGTTAAGAAGGTGCATTTTTAAGCTACTTTTTTCATTACATTCATAGCTACACTCGGAACATTTAAATAATTTTATATTTCCGTGTTTAAGCATATGTCTCTTCAAGTGTCCTTTCGTAATACATTCATAGCTGCACTCAGAACATTTAAATAATTTCACATCAGCATGATTAAGAAGGTGTACTTTTAAGTCCCCTTTGTGATTAGACTCATAGCTACACTCAGTACATTTAAATAATTTTATATTAGCATGACTAAGACGGTGTACTTTTAAACTATTTTTTAAGTTACATTCATAGCTACATAATGAACATTTAAATAATTTAGTATTGCTGTGAATTTGCACATGACGTATTAAATTATTTTTTTGATTGCTTTCATAATTACAATGGTCACATTTAAACTTTCTTTTATGTATGATCAAATGACTTTTCAACTCATCATTACTTTTAAAATTTGAATTACAAAATTTGCAACAAAATTTTTCACAATTATTTTTGCTCCTCCTTTTCTTAGGCGCCACTGATGTTTGAGGTCTGTTTCTTAAAGTCCTTTTCACATTGGAACCATTTTCTCCTTGACTATCATCATCCGTAATGAGGTTCTGCTCAAATCAATAATAAAAAAATATTATAATTTATAAAATCATTTTAAAAACTTTTAAATATTTAAAGTTCAACAAATTTTACCATTATTTATCCATTCAATTTTCATTCAGTCACAAAATTTAAACATAATACACACAAACATATATATATATATATATATATATATATATATATATATATATATATATATATATATATATATATATATATATATATATATATATATATATTTATATATATATATATATATATATATATATATATATATATATATATATATATATATATATTTACATATTTATATATATATATGCATAATAATATAAAGCAGTATACTAGACTTAAGACATCAACAGTAATAATAGATAGTAATGCCTTAATTAAAATATTACTTGTGAAATCCTTATATAAATAGAAGAAAATCAATACTCTTTTAGTAAGAGGTTGTAGAAAGTTTATATCAAATATTTAAAGAAATTAATTAGGAATAGCATTAGAATATTATTATTCCTCAATAAATTTCTTTAAATATTTGATATTAAACTTACAACCTCTTATTAAAAAGAGTATTGATTTTCTTCTATTTATATAAGGATTTCAGATGCGGATGTTACCTGCATCACTAATATATATATATATATATATATATATATATATATATATATATATATATATATATATATATATATATATATATATATATATATATATATATATATATATATATATATATATATATATATATATCTCGTATATACTTATATATATATATATATATATATTCTTCTTCTTCTTCTTCACCTTCCTCTTTGCCCCAAGATTGGGGGTAAGGTGCTGTACAAGCATCGGAAAAGAAAAGCAGTAGGAGAACATGACAAACGTCGAAAAGAAAGCCCAGCCTTACCGCCCCCTCTGTACCATTAATTAGTGAGAGCTCGTCACAGACAGAAAATCCACCCTAGAGCATCATGGGACCGCGACGGACCCTCACTATGGTAAATCGTCAATGTAAGGTTCATCCCTGGCCCAGTGGGCCACAACCATGCCCCATACAAAACGCCATTCTCTCCTATCATGCGCCCCATTCTCGCCTCTGCCAAACTCACATTTCTCTCCTTCAACATTCGCTTTCACCGACTCAATCCACTTCCTCTTCGGTCTCCCAGCCGGTCGGTTCCCAACACACTCTCCACTATACATCCGCTTAACCAACCGGCTATCATTCATCCTTTCCACATGACCAAACCATCTCAACATACTTTCATTTATTCTCTCATTTACCCCTTTCTTCACACCACACCACTCTCTAATACGTTCATTCCTCACTTTATTAATTCTTTTCACACCTAGCATGCCCATAAGATTGTCCATCTGAACACATTGAACTTTAGATCTATACTTCTTATTCCAGACCATAGTCTCACTACCATACAATAACACAGGTAACAACATACCTCATGTAAGACTCTAGCGCACTCAAGACTTAGTCCCTTTACATTCACCAACGATTTAATTGCACCAGCAACCTTCCTGCCATTCACAACTTTCCTACTACACTCTGCATCATCCGTTCCCTTCTCATCCAAAACATACCCTAAATATTTAAACTCAGACACTTGCTCCAGCTGCTCATCATCTAACATAACTTCACACTGAGGACTGTCCACCCATAACCTTACTCTTATCTACGTTTACTTTCAAACCCCTCCTTTTACATACCCTGCCAAATCTCTCTACCAATCCTCTCAAACTCTTCAGATTCACCACACAAAACCAAATCATCCGCATACAATAGGTAGGGCACCCTCCACTCCTCTCCATTCTCCATCATTCTAACATATATATATATATATATATATATATATATATATATATATATATATATATATATATATATATATATATATATATATATATATATATATATATATATATATATATATATATATATAAATATATATATATATATATATATATATATATATATATATATATATATATATATATATATATATATATATATATATATATATATATATATATATTATATATATATATATATAATTGCTAGATTACATTATATTACATGTTAACAGTGAGTGGTGGAATGAACGGTGATGCAAGCGGTTAAAAGTAAAAAGCGTGGTTGAATGTACTAAAAGAAAATGATTTGATCTCAAAAGAAAGGTGTTTGGAATTATATAAAGGAGAAAAAAAAAGATATGAGGGGATGAGGTAATTAGTAAGGAGGAGGTAATGGATAGAGTGAGAATGTTGAAGAATGTTAAATTTGCAGGTATAGATGAAATTACTGGTGAAATGATCAAGAACGGAGGAGAGTTGGTGATTGAATGGATTTGGAATTTGACAGAGAGCGTCGAGTGACTGGGGACTGATTGGCGAAGAACAAGGTTCTTTTAGAAGTGGTAAAGGATGTGTAAGATCTATTCTCTGACAAATCAGGCAAAAATTTTGAAATATGGAACCACACCCTTTCAGATTATGCTGAAAATTGATGCATAGGTAGAGTTTTGGCTGAAACCACCCGAATATGAAATGCGTTTTTCAATATCTTAATTAGAAGCAAAGTTATGGACATCCATAGTTTTGAGGTTTTAGCAGCCCTCCCCCCCCAAAAAGAAAATTTTTTAAACACTCGTATCTCAGCCCTTAATTGCCTAGAAGGTTTGGGGGGGGGGGAGGAATTCAAAAGATTTTGCTCTTTAAAATTGATTAAGTAAATATTTTACATAGGAACAATATTAAAAAAGTTTTGGCCATCTAAAGTTTTAATTAACGGGGGGTGAACCCCAAACTACATGGAACTGATAAAATTTAATATTCCATAAAAAGACTTTCCAATCTAATTTTTGGAAATGCATCATTCATTTTGTATATTTTACTCGGACTGTTCAAATATACGAGGTTAAATAGGCCCATAAATTTAACTTTTTAGCACTTTCAACATAAAACCTATAGTGTACGAGCTGTACTATACATGTAGAATCGCTTTATGTTAGAAGGGAGTTTTGTTGCTTCTTTTGGGTCAAATGAATGTGATTGCGAATTCTGCATTCAATTTGGGGGCAATCAACACACTCAAAATGTTCTCCATCAATACCCAACATGTATCCTCATTTGATAAAAAAGAGAATTTATTTTTGGCATTTTACAACCTGCTGCATGAAGTTAGTTTTACATAATTTTACAGTCTTGATGTTCATCTGAGATTTCTTCAATAAGCCCTATGTAAGGAATATTTTCATAGGTACAGAAAACATATTGCCCAATATTGTAGTTAATGTAATTCATGAAATGAATTGATAAATCAGCTGAAATTTGGTGGACAGTATATTCTATTGACTGTGATGTTTTGAATGCTTTGACAGTTATTAAACTGTTGGGAATAATTTTATGGAATCCTTGTGTACCTTTTAAGGTTAGAGCAGTCTCAAATCTAGATTGCAATTGCTCTTCAATTTTTGATATGTCATCAGATGGAATGTAAAAGAATTTAATTTCATCAAAATAATTTTCAGAAAATTTGAAAAATTATAATGGTGCTATAACTGATAATTTCAAAACCATCTGAACTCTCCTTAGTTGCCGCCCTTTTAACTACAACTCCAATGCCATCACAGGCATTCTTGCCATGACCGGTATCAAAAAAATTCCATTCAATTCATTCCAGTCTAAAAAATGATAGCACAGATTTATGAAGTTGTACTTATTTTTGTATTGACCAGCACAACCATCTGAGAAGTAATGAACTTTGGTGCATTTGGGAAGAATATCATTTATAGCAGGCAAAATTTTTGATTGCATGTTGTACAACAAAAAGCAAAAATTTTTATGGTTGACATTTTCTCTTATCATTTTTATAATAAACCACAAAAGGGTGATAGTAGCTTGACTGTTTGACCAGTGAAAGCTTTGGCTTTCATCTTGTACAACAAAGGAGTAATTTTCAGAAAAGTCACCAAGAATAATGACTTCTTTGTTGTCCAAGTTTTCTTTAAGATATTTTAAATATGCAGATCGTGACTTGGAAATATAATGGCGTCAAGTTAAGGAAAGAATCTTGTATCTGTTGAAGAAACAATGGTGGTGAGTGTTGACCTATCTGTACTAATCCACTGCAAATAATTAATGTTGTCTCTTTCATCTAATTTTGAGAGTTTTTAAATACTCTTCCACTCCCAATTTTCCTGGACATTTTCTGCTTTGTTCGTATTACAGACACTTTTTCCATCAAAGTCTATGTAATGTCTTTGTCAGTGATGTTTTTTACCACAAGTTTAGGGTTTTCGTGAAGTGTGCACAAACAAACATTATGAATACCCTGTGGTCCTGCAACCACTCAGCACTTTGGTCTTAACTTGGCAAATGTGGAAAATCCAACAGCATCCTTTGAGTTGGAGTGTAGTGGGGAAAAAGTTATTTTAAATTTGACAACAAGAGACGTTTCTGTACTTGTTCTTTTTGGCCATCAGCCATTCTAACACATAAATAGTTACTTTTACCAGGATATAACCGCCTTATTTCATCATCCTCATAGAAAGAAATCATTTTCCTTATTTGTTCACCACAAAAAAAAACCTTTCCTTTACTGTATCTTGGCACTTCTGAAGGATTCCATATAATTTTTTCCATGCCCTGGTCTTATTCACTAAATATTTACTAGCTCCAAAATAGGACATAGTTTCAGTAATTTTGAATGGGAATGAAGTCAAAATCTGCAGTTTTCTTTCATAGCCTTTTTATATGCTTCCTTCAGTTTTTCTAAAATTATCCTGAAACTAATTTATCCAACCACAAGCTAGTAGAAAGTGTTTTGATGTAGCAAGTACTTAGTAAGTAGTAAAATTGGATAATCACTTTCTAACCAAGTTTGACAAACTAACCTTTAAACATTTTGGTCATTTAATTGCGAAGGATTGCACTCTTCTAAAGGACGTTCTTGTTCAAAAGGAATTTCCATTTGTCTTTTTAGTGTTTCATTAGCCCTCTCAAATTTATCATGCAGGGTTTTCTGCTTTTCTTACAGAAAAGCCATCCGAAATTTTGCAAAAAGATTAGTAAATTTATAGCAAACAGCAATTGATGAATATTTGTTCATGAATACATCCTGCGTTATGTTTTTTTAAAAAGAAATTTATAGACTTAATATTCAACTGTATGAAGTGTATTTTTGAGTTTTGAATATATTTAAAGCCAGTGTATACTCTATGGAATTGAATCAGAATAATTTAATAAAGATCTATGTTGAAAGTGACTTGAAGATAAATTAGTCCAATCATAAATATTTCTCACTAGCTTTAACATTCCAGCAAACAGATAATGGAACAATTGTATTTTTTACTTTTATTTCAAACTATGTTGTATTGTAAATTGAAAACATTTCTTACAGGTTTATATATGAGAATGGAACAATCTTTTAAGTGTTTTATTTGTTTCGTCAGTGCAGGAATATTCTTCAACTACTTGAACAGTATTTTCTAAACTGGACCTGCTGCTGCTGGTGTTGCTACTGCTGCTACTACTACTAATGGTAGAGTTATCTTTTTCTGGGCATTTTGTTGGTTGAAGTTTACTTGTTTTGTTTAAACAATTTGTGCATACTTATTTCTCCTTTTCCAATTTCATTTCAGTGTGAAATTTGCTCTTCATTTCACTTGTAAAAAAACGTAGTACAGCTGTTATTGGTTTCTTATGTATAAATAAAGAGTTAGCACAGGCAGTTCCATAGTTTTTACATTTACCCATTATTACTTTAATTGTTAAGTTATAATGTGTACAATAGCTTATTAATAAATAAACTACTTAAAATAATTTCAAATGAAAACTTCAAAAGTTCCTTGGATTTCCCAAGTCTGTAAATATCAAAAAGTTCCAAAATTAAAAAAATTATTATTAGGCATAAGTTAGAAATAATTATCAAGAAAATTTTTGTATAAATGATCAACTAAACTTTAATTGACTGTACATTTAAACCAAATATCTTAATAAATAATATTAAATATACAAAATGAATGATGCATCTTCAAAAACTAGATTAGTAATGCTTTTTACGGAAAATTACATTTTATCATTGGCATGAATACTTAGGGGTTCACCCAACCTTAATTAAAATTTTAGATGGCCAAAACTTTAATATTGTTCCTACGTAAAATATTTACTTAATTTTAAAAAGCCAAAAATTCTCTTGTGAATTTCAGATTTCGGAGATTTCAGCTAAAACTCTACCCATACACTAATTTTCAACAAAATCTGTGAGGATGTGGTTCCACCCTTTGCCTGATTGGTCAGAGAATACACCGCTGATCAAATTTTTACATTGAAACAAATGATTGAGAAAATAAGAGAGAAGAAGAATAAATTGTATTTAAGGACCTGTCATGTCATGTCTGGTTTTAGAAAATAACACTGCACGACCATCACGGATGTTGATTAAATTTTGTGTATAGAGTCCCACATGTCTATAAGGAACCTAAATAAAGTTTCAAGTTCGTCGGTGGAAAACTTGTGGAGAAATTGCCATTTGTTTGACCTCATACCATGACCATGTACAGCATGACTGAGATTTTGGCAATTTTGAGACAATCTCCGCTGTTATTTTATTAAAACAAATGAAATTTAGCTAGCTTATATAGCTTTTTGAGCTCTATTTAAAGGAAGTAATAAAATTTTCTGCCGACTTCGTGCAGAGTGGGTAAATTGCATTAAAGTTGGGCAAAAAAATTTATGCTGCAAAAAAAATTCAGTTTAACATTGTTTAGCTCCCGCACTAATTTAGTAATGAATGTAAAATTTACCACACAATTTAACATTGTTTTCCAATGTAAAACTTTAGCCATCTACCTATTTCCTTCCATTAGTTTACAAACTAAGTGTAAAGTTGATAATTTTTAAAAAGGTCAAAAATGAGGTACTTTGAACATATCATAAAACACTTCCATTAAATAGAGCACAAAAAAGTTGTAAAAGCTAGATAAGTTTCATTTGATTTAATACAATAACAACAGAGATATTATTTCTTAAAGTGGTCAAAATCTCAGTCTTACTCTACATGGTATGGGGTTAAACAAATGGCTATATCACACAAGTTTACCAAAGTTCGTTTTAAACATGTGGGACTTTATACACAAAATTCAATCAAAATCCGTAATGGTCGAGCGGGGAACCTTAGATGACTTGACATGGAATGACCATTTAGGTTTTATGGACTTACAACAGGCTTAAAACAAGGTTAGTAGGGTAGCTCTTTGGCAGGTGTTGGTGGTAGGTTACTGAATGAAATCAAAATATGTATGACGATAGTGAAGCGTATGTAAGAATAAATGGAGCTGAAAGTCAATGGCTTATTGTACGCTGATGATTTTGTTTGGTGTTGCAAATCTGAAGAGTTTGAGAGGATTGGTGGAGGTGTTTGGCAGGGTGTGTACAAGGAGGTTTTTGAAAGTAAATGTATATAAGAGTAAGGTAATGGTAGTGAGTGAAGAGACTCCGATGTGTGATGTCATGCTGGATGGCAATCAATTGGAACATGTATCAGTTTAAATATTTAGGATATACGTTGGATAAAAAGGGAACGGATGATGCAGAGTGTAGTAGGAAAGTTGTGAATGGTAGGAAGGTGGCTGGTGCAATTAAATCTTTGGTGGATCCAAAGGACTAAGTATTGAGTGCACTGGGGTTTTGCATGAGGGTGTGTTGTTACCAGAGTTAGTGAAACTATCATATGGAATTTAGATTTATATATATAGGGTATAGATCTACGGTACAATCTATTCAAATGAACAATCTTAGGGGAGTGTTAGGCATGAGAAGAAATGATAAAATGGGGAAAGGATGTGTTAGGAAGTTGTGTGGTGTGAAGAAAGGCGTAAATGAGAGAATAAACAAGGGTACAAAAAGATGGTTTGGTCATTTGGAAAGGATAGTCAGTTGGTTAAAAAGGAAGCATAGTGGTGAGTGTGCTGGGAGACCGAAAAATAAAAATGGAGGATAAGAAAAAAATAAATAAAGATATGCATCCCATTCCCCTAATTGTCTGTTTCCAACTTCAATAAAAAAAAAAAATTGATTTAACACACCTTCACAAGTTGAGCAGATGACTTTTTCCCAATCATGGTTGGATCTTTGGATTTTATGACATCAATGTTGACTTCCTTATCATCAAGCAATTCAATATCCAATTCTCCCAATCCTGACTTTATAAATAACTTTTGATCAAAGTCTTCATTTTTAACACTTTCAGGTAAAGCAAAGTTTGTTTCATTGTGTGGAAAAATCTGAAATAAAATCAAAGAATTTCACTAAGCTTAAAGAGATGTAATACAACCAAAAATTAAACCAAATTGTACTAAAAAGATCCACTGACAGAGGACAACCTCATTTAAAGATCAATCAACACTGTCCAAAAGAAACTAACCCAACAGGGATCAGATGGAGTCGATTTAGGAGCGTGAGTCTCAATTGAACTACAAATACTAATACAAATAATGTATCAATGATAGTGGCCAATTTTTGAAAAATTAAGAAAATAGAGAATATCTCAGAACTAAAACTTCTTAACTAAATTGAATATTGATACTTTTGATGATTAAAACCCAATGTCCTTTAGGTTCACATATTTTGGGTATTAGTCAGTCAATTGCAACATTTCAATATATTTTTGGATTTTAAAATTATTTCATCAAAGTAATTTCCAAGTGAACTACTAGATATTACATCCAGAGGCAAACTATTTCAAAATTTAACTACTGTTGCTGAAGACTTATTATTATTATTATTATTATTATTATTATTATTATTATTATTATTATTATTATTATTATTATTATTATTATTAATAATTAATTAATTAATTAATTAAAATTTTAAAATATTTGATGCAAACCATTGGTGTAGAAAAAATCTTTGCAGAGAATGATTCAGGTTTATGCAACAATAAAAAGTTATTAAAAGAGGATGTGTAAAGAGCAGTGGCCATATGCAATTTAATTAATTAAGATTTTATTTTTATTTGTTTTTAAGATAACTCAATAAATAAATGAGAAAAATATATGAAATTCCAATAGATAAAAGAAATAATAATTTGATTTTCAAATTCTTCAAATTTTCTTTTTAAGGAATAATTGTGTGGCTCAAATCTATTATTATTAACGCTCGTTCAAAATTAGAAATATTTAGAATAAATTATATAGAAGATGAGTAAGTATTAGGGATGGGCCGGATATCCGGCAACTATCCGGTATCCGGCCTATCCGGCCGGATAACCGGATAATTACTTCCCTAGTAGGTTCTTCCTCGTTTGAGGAAATATTCCAAATAATTAGAAAAATTTAATATATATATATATATATTATATATATATATATAATATTATATATATATATATATATATATATATATTATATATATATAAATATATATATATATATATATAATATATATATATATATATATATATATTATATTATATATATATATATATTAATATATATATTATTATAATATATATTATATATATATATATAATATATATATAATTACTTGTTTAGAATTTCGCATGTTGGGTACCAATGTTATATTATTTTATTCATCATTTATGTTGACTGTACTATATACAATTTAATCTGAAATTTGGTGGTGAAACGTTTCATAAATTATGGTAAAATATGGTAATATAAATATTATAATATATATTATAAAAATATTAAATAATAATGGTAAAAAGTAATGATATTTCATATTGGAAATTAAAGCTACCAAGACACAGTTTATGCAATTTTTACCACGCAGAACTTTATTCTCCTTTAAGTATCGTAATTACTTAAGTAAATTACCACTGCTTATTTTAACGTGTTTAATCATTGTATTATTTACCAGTATATATACGCACATTCTCAGAAATTTATTATAAAAAAAAAACACGACGAATTTATTCTCCATGTTACCCGCCTTCAGTGATAAAATATAAAAATCAGAGCAAATGTCAGGGCACAAAACTTGAAAAATGCAATGTTGGAAATAAATAAACGTCTGCTATTAAGAAAAAGTGGTGCTACGAATAAATGGTCAATATCGATAATAACTTTATAGGACAATCGAGAACTAAATATTATCGATATTGAGAATCGGTCGATTAATAGTACACTCAATATCATTTATAAAAAAATATTGATAAATTTTACATCAGAAATAAGAAACCTGTTTGAAACATTATCCTTTGAAGAAGAAAAAAAAACGATTTTTCGTTGTTGCTATCAAACGTATACAAAGATGGCCAACGTGTAAAATTTGTGGACTATAAATTTTGGGATTCCACTGAAATTCCACAATTTTTTTTTGGTAGTCCTCTAACTGCGGGAATGATATAGGCATTCCGCTAACTGCAATTCCACAACATTTTTTCAAATTTCGCAATTGCAATTCCTCAATTTATTTGGTATTCCGCAATGCGGAATTGCGGACTTAATTGCGGAATCGTCCACTCTCGAGATATATATATATTAATATATATATATATATATATATATATATAATATATATATATATATATATATATATATATATATATATAATATATAATATATATATGTATATATATATATATATAGTACGGTCAGCCTCCAGATTAGATGTTCCATGTAAATGTAAAAAAACCTATGATAGCTACGTAAAAACTGAATACATTTTTTTGAAATCAGCGCGCACATTGTAATGGAGGGAAATGAAGAATAAAATAAAGTGAGATAAAAAAAAGTAAATAATAATAAATAGGTTTTCATGAACGATAAATTATCTCGTTCCCCCAAATTTTCGCGTTCCCCATTCATGAGTCCCCCAATATTTTCTTTTCAATGTTAGGCGAACATACGCGCACGCTGCGCGCACACACACACACTCTATGATAGATAGATGTTCTAGAGAAATTAATTTTTTTTTGATGACCTGACCTGACCTAACCTAAACTATAGCAATTTTAAATTTTTCAATTTTAATTTAACTTTAATTTTATTTTTTAATTTTTAATTTTTTGCCATTATTTTTAGTTTTCCCCTAAAGTATTGAAGAAGTTTTTAAGGAAAACGTTATTTTTTATTGGTATCATGTTTAAATTAAGTTTGAAACGTCGATTAATAATATTTTTTTTGAGTTATTTATTTAAACATTAATAATTATTAATTTTTTTTTCTTTTAGTTCTTGCATTACAATGTACGCTGAATTCAAAAATATATTAAGTTTTTATGTAGATATAGATGGAGACTGGCCATATATGTATATAGGCCCCTATATATAATATATATATATATATATATATATATAATATAATATATATATATATATATATATATATATATATATATATATATATATTTTTATTAAAATATACATCCTATATATATATAATATATATTATATATATATATATATATATATATATATATATATATATATATATATTATCTATATATATAATTCCCGGTATAGCGTCGGGCGGGGTGACGTTGGCCACTTTAGGTATAACTTCGTCTCCCCACTTTCCCCTAATACACTTTTTGGATTTTTTTTTTTTGAAAATCAAGGCCCTATAGTAGGTCATAAGCACACCAAAAAAATAATAATGTAATTCTAATATTCATAGTTTTAAAGTTTTTAAATAAAGCTTAATTTAGACTCAGTTGAAAAGCTCATTCAGACTTTCCTTGGTGGGGTGAATTGGGCCATCTTTTTAAAATCCTCAAGTTATGTAATTCAATTTTATATTTTAATTTTTACTTAATATAGAAATTGTTTATTATATTAAAATTAGTAATAAGTAATTAAAATTTCAATAATGATAAATAAAATAAGAATAAAAATGTGGTGGCCCAATTCACCCCATTCGTGGGACAAATTTTGACACTTTTTTGAATTCCATATTTTTCCATATAAATTTCAATTTTTATTTAATTTTTAACCTAATATAAGTAACTATTTAGTATATTTAAATTAAGCTATACGTAATAAAAAATGTAAAAAATAAAGGGCTACAAAAAAAAAAAAAAAACAATGGTGGCCCAATTCACCCCATCATCAATTTTTATGGGGGGGGGGGGGGATGAATCGGGCCAAGTTAGGCCCAGCGATTTAACCCCTATGCACTGGTTTTGGAACAAAAATTTAGTTTGCCAGTTTAAAGCTAACATACTCAACTGTGTACACTGAAAAAATATATAATTAAAATCTGTCCATAACTTTTCATTTAAAACAAAGTTAAAAAAAAACTTTTTTTCAAATGTGAAATTCTATTTAAGGACATTTTATACACTAATTTATTATATTTTTTAAAAATATAAAAACTCTCTAGAATTAAAGATAATCTAAATAAAACTTGTAGTACTACCACGATGAGAAATTTTTTTTTTTATTTAGTCACCCCGCCCGACGCTATATACAGACTGCCGGATATCCTGGTATCCGGCTATCCGGTAATTCACTATCCGATATCCGGCCGGATATCCGGTTAACTTCCAGCCGGATATCCGGTATCCGGCTATCCGGCCCATCCCTAGTAAGTATTTCCCTTTTATTAAAAACTACATTAATTTTTATTATTCTAACCCAAATTCTTTATATACTTTGCTCTTTTAATTAGAAAATGTATTAAGATTAAAGTAATATCAAATTCCCCCCTTTTATTCACGGGAGAGAGGATTTTATAACAGGATGCACAACTACAACTCCACAACAACACTTACATAAAAAAACAAAAACATTACCCAATAAACATTTAGAAATTATAGGCACACAGTTCTATGCTATAACCCAAACACCTTAACACCTATGAAACATTGCACTTTAACAACCCTACTAACCACAGGTTAAAACCACCACCTTCTTCCCCAGTCTTATTATACAAACAAATCCAAAACATCCGAACACCACAAGGCAACACCTCTTATACCAAACAAATATATACATACACACCTGACTGAAAATTATTTAAGAAACCGGTAACCAAATAATACATCACATGAACACCCACCAGAAATTGCGTCTGAATTACTCTCTCTTCCTGTGGCAGTCCAATCATCTTTGGCCAAACCAAGTGCAGCTACCACCCAAAGATGCAATACAACAAATGCAGGTTTAAACTTAACCAGACCGCATCAAATATCTGCATAAAATGTAACCAGGTCCCAGAAACTATCTCACTTCCTTCTAGATTGCCATACTAACAACCATCCCAGAGCAATCTGGGACATCACAAATCTAAACAATCTATGGAGGCTGGCTGTGGCAGCAAGATATCTTAGCGAGGTATGGCAAGTAAAAGTGTAAATATATATATATATATATATATATATATATATATATATATATATATAGTAATATATATTATATATATAATATATATTATATAGGTATATATATATATAATATATATAATAACTATATAATATATATACTATAAATATATATTATATATATATATAATATATATATATATTATATATGTTTAATATATATATATATATATGATTATATATATATTAATATATATATATATATATATATATATATATCTTTCCTTTCTTTCACCCTCTTTGCCCCAAGATTTGGGGTAAGGTGCTGTACAACATCAGAAAGAAAAAGCAGTAGGAGAACATGACAAACGTCCAAAAAGAAAAGCAGCCTTACCGCCCCCTCTGTACCATTAATTAGTGAGAGCTCGTCAAAGACAGAAAATCCACCCTAGAGCATCATGGGACCGCGACGGACCCTCACTATGGTAAATCGTCAATGTAAGGGTTCATCCCCTGCCCAGGAGGGCCACAACCATTGCCCCCCATACAAAACCCCGCCATTTCTCTCCAATCATGCACCTTTATTCTCGCCTCTGCCAACTCACATTTCTCTCCTTCAGACATTCGTTCACCGACTCAATTCACTTCCTCTTCGTCTCCCAGCCGGTCGTTCCCAACACACTCTCCATATACATCCGCTTAAACGCAACCGGCTATAATCACCTTTCCCACATGAACCAAACCATCTCAACATACTTTCTCATTTTATTCTCTCATTTACCCCTTTTCTTCACACCACACAAACTCTCTAATGACGTTCATTCCTCACTTTATTAATTCTTTCACACCTAGCATGCCCCTAAAGATTGTCCTACTGAACACATTGAACTTTAGATCTATAACTTCTTATTCCAGACCATAGTCTCACTACCCTACAATAACCACACAGGTAACAACATACCTCATGTAAGACTCTACTGCACTCAAGACTTAGTCCCTTACATCTCAGCCACGATTTTGATTGCACCACAACCTTCCCCTGCCTTGCACTAACTTTCCTAAATTACACTCTGCATCATCCGTTCCCTTCTCATCCAACACATACCGCAAAATATTAAACTCAGACACTTGCTCCATGCTGCTGCATCATCTAACATAAACTTCACACTGAGGACTGTCCTCAACTCACAACCATCACCTTACTCTTATCTACGTTTAACTTTCAAACCCTCCTTTTACCCAACCCTGCCAAATCTCTCACCAATCCTCTCAAAATCTCTCTTCAGATTCGCCACATACATATAATATATATATTTATATATATACGTATATATATATATAATATAGTATAATATATATATATATTAGGGATGTGCCGAATATTCGTAAGTATTCGGTTTATCGGCCTAATTCGGTATCCAAAATACCGTAATATTCCGGTATTTCCGCTTTTTGCCGAACTCTTTCGGGCCGAATTTGAGCTTTATAAACAATAAATTACGTCAACATAAGGGAAGTTATTTCAATTTAAAATTGAAAATTTTTCTATAAACTTATTTTCCAAAAAAATTAAAAATATAGCCCAATTTTGTAGCCAATAATATGGCGAAAATCTTTGTCATTTTGTCAGATCCCATAAGGGCTTTGACATTTTTCAATATTTCAAAAAATAGAATTCATTTAGTGATACTTGATAATGGACCAAACATGGTAGCTGGTATAAGGGAGAATTGCTTGCTATCAATTTCATGTTTTATTCACATGTTGCAATTATATGCATTCACGATTCAATATATGTCAGAAGTCTGTTAAAGATATTTTTTATTACTTGCCGAAGCATATTCCTCTCATTTTCACCATTCAGCACTGGCAGCTGCAAAGCTTAAAACTTTACCAGATGCAGCTGTAATGTCAAACAGCACTAAATTAATTCAAGACGTTTCTACACGCTTGAACAGAACTTTGTATGTTAAAAGATTGTTTGAACAAAGTCCTCTATCCATATTTGCTGCTGAATGCAATCAAAAATGTTGATGATTTTTTTCAGTGGCAAATTATTCCATTCTTGAGCCATTTGACAACATCCCTAAAACAAGCATTAAACGTGTGAAGAAACGTCGCCCAATGATCCTTCCATTTTAGCAATAAATCTATTTTTAAATAAGGCAATTAAAAGCAAAAGCTTCAGTATAATAATTACACTCCTTGAAGAGCTTAAGAAATCAGTAGAAAAAAGACTTTCTAAGTTTCTATGTGATAAATCTTTGTGTGTAGCTACTTCCTTAGATCTGCGATTCAAGCTTAATTTTTCAACATGTATCAGAATGAATCAGTAAAAAAATATGGTCGTTGAGGCATGGAAAGAAATGCATGAAAATTTAGCTCCTGACTCTTCTGCTGACGATGATTCACGTAGTGGGAAAAGTGAAGCTGAAGGTTCCATTTTCACTTCTTTAATGGATTGTTTTAAAGAAATTGGGGCATCAAAATCGTCATACAGAAAAGAAAGTGAGAGTTAAAAAAGAAAGTCCCATTCTTCTGACGATGTGATATTGTACATAAAAGTAAAAGGCTACATACGGAATTACATCAAGAAATAAACAAATATATAGGTTTGCCTACTTTGACCAGTGAAGACAATGATATTCCCTTCAATTGGTGGAAAAACACTGGAAATAGTTTTATGAATTTGAAAAAAACTAGCAATAAAATACCTTTCAGCTCCACCGTCATCAGTCGAAAGTGAAAGAATATTTTAGAACGGAGGAAATATTTATGAAGCACAAGAAATTAGGTTATCCCCTGAAAATGGGGAACTGCTAATGTTCTGTAATTTTAACCTTAGAGCTTATTCAAATGAAGTTTAGTTTAATATTTTTAACTATGATATATTTTCATTTTCAATTTAATTATTTTTAAATATGTGAATGGTTTGCTACAAGGTAAGAAATAGTTATTTAACTTTTTGTTTTATTACTTTTGTATATAACACTGGTAAACATGAAATTTCTTGGACGGGGTTTTCGCAATTGATTATTGATGTGCTGATTCCAAAATGTAATTCGGTTTTTTGCATATCACATCGCATTTGTGAGATATTGTGTGTAACACAGATTTTGTAAAATATTTTATGATTTTTTACCTTTTTCAAGAGGGTCTATCACAATTTTAGATATATATTATATATAATATATAATAATTTATATATATATATATATATATATATATATATATATATATATATATTATATATATATATATATATATATATATATATGTATTGGGGATATATGAAGGGAGAGAAACAAATCGCAAAGATATGATACATGTCTTTAATAGATATATGTTAAACATATAATACAACTGTGAATAACGAGTAATATGGGACAACAATGAATGTAATAGAAAGGAATGGGTTTAGTTACTGTAAACAAACCTACGATGGTAGTAACTTTCTCTTCGTAGATACGAATCTTAAACTGTGTCATAGTCTGGAATATCCTCATCAGCCTCCAACAATAGTCATCCATCATAATTGATATCCCACTTTGCCCTGGTAACGTCCTTCCATGAACCTTAGATCTTGATGGAAAGCGTTCACCCTGCTTATCACTAACATCGCCTAGGTTAACCGGAAAATTTTCTTAGGTGCGAATGTAAGTAGTGCAACTTTATACCCATTCTACATCCATGAGAATGAAAACTGTCAAGCAGTTCCTGCACAATGTAGTGGTTCTCGCTTTACTGTTCCCAGAAAATCTCTGTTTCTACCATCTGAAAAAGCATTCCACGCTCATGCCTCTAACACAGTCATTGTTTTAGCAAAAGAAAGAATCACGGAGGAGTGTCGTATTTGTGGGCGCATCAAATATCCCAGCTTTTTTCTTCCTCGTCACTCAAGACCAGGAAAGTTGAGCATATTATAGCGGCCAGCATTCAACACATCACGGTCCCGGGCTTCCAAATGTTTTCATCAACCCAGGTTTTATGGTGTAGTGGGTAAAGATGAATGTTTTCCTCTCTGTACAAGTGGTTCACTGCCGAGGTTCCTGTCACCTGGCGTCAATGTTTCCCTCGGTGGCTATTCTCTTTTGGTCCAGTGATCCTTTGCCGCCGGGCTGTCCAATTGCACAGGAAGCAGGGATATTTTGGTGAAATCTGCTTTGCTGACGCGACAAATGTTTACCATTTTGAGTCGACCCATATTTTACCTAATACAATGTACCTGAATAATGTAGCCTCTCCAAACTGTCCTTGATTTTTGCATACTCCTCTCTCATCTGTACCGAGTACCCTACTGGACCGAAGCATACCTGTTTGCCGTTGTGTAACAACACACACTTTAAACTGCTCTTGGGAAGTGTCAATAAACAGTCGCCACTTCCCTGCATCGTATGCTGTAGTCCCATACCGAGTATAGGCTGCCCAACTTTCACTGCAAACACAAGGTTACATCTGACTGAAGAGCCTCCGCAGCTCTGCTTTTCTGTTACGATAAAATGTTACTCTGTGCCATGGTCTAGTGGAGTCATTTTTCATGAAACCTCGAAGCCAACAGCTCAGGACAACTTCGGCAAATACAACTCTCATACAGATCGTTCAATTCACCCTGGTGAACAATGACGGACCATCCCAGACTGTATTACAGATGGATGATTAGACACATGCAGGTTCATTGGCTATCCATACATGTAGACGTAACTAAAGTAACAACATTGTTTCCGAATAAATCGACCGCAGTAAACTTGTTGCTACTGTAGATATATGCAGAAGGTAACGTCTATACAGCCTAGCGTAGTGCGAACATGAATTTTGTCATTCCTAGGGATATGCAAAAATAGGGATCCATGATTGCACAAACGGGAGTTGATAAAGCTAAATCTGAGAAATATATATGGAATCAGCCACCTCCGAATACTATATATCTGCTACAAAAAAGTCCATCCAAGAAAAATTTCACCTTTTTTTGTTGACCAATGTAAGTTTTCTTTATTTTCCCCTAAATGGATGACCGAACTTTTTGAAATAACTATTTCTTCCGAATAGCGAAGTGAATATTCGGTGTGCCGAATATTCGGTAAGTATTCGGCCGAATACTTTGTAGCGAATATTCGGTATTCGGCTTTTTTACTATTCATAATCTAATATATATTATTATATATATATATATATATTACCGGTATATATATAATATATATATTATATATATATATATATATATATATATAATATATATATATATAATATATTATATATTAATATATATATATACGGTAATAGTATATATATATCCCACCTGAGAATCTTGTTTGATAAGAGTAATCTTTGAGAATCTAATTCTTCTATCTTGACATTTCAATTTCAGAAATTTACATCCATTTTATTAATTATTAGTGGAAATATAATTTTAAACAATTAAGACTGGAAAGAGAAAAAAAAAAATTATCTTTAAAATAATTTGGTATTAAAATCTAACCCAAATTAATAAAAAAGTTTTAAAATATTTCTTTGTAAGGTTTTTATTATATATATATATATATATATATATATATATATATATATATATTATATTATATATATATATATATATATATATATATATATATATATATATATATTATATATATATATATATATATATATATATACTATATATATATATATATATATATATATATATAAACTAATATAATGATATATATATAATATATATATATTATATTATATATATAATATATAATATATATATAAATATATATATATTATATATATTAGATGTAATGAACCAGAATTTTTGGTTCTGGCTGGAACCGGAACTTTCCAGAACCTTTGAAAAGTTCCGGCTGGAACCGGAACTTATTGACTTCCAATACACCTTACATATTCCACTGAAAACTTGTCTCATTAACAAGTGGAGTCTCTCTAGAAGTATCTGGCATCTTGTTATATCCATATTGTGAGCTCTTAGTTCTGTTATCAAAAATTGGAAATTTAAGCGGATCAGTAAATTTATTAAATAAAATAGGAATGGATCTTTACTATATAAAGAACTTGTTTTTAAAGTTTTAAAATTTTTTCTTAAACAGTTTAGTTAATATTTTGTTTTATAGTAGTTTCTACTTTAAAGTTAATTTCTTTTAACAATAATAATAGTAATCATAATAATAATAACAGTACCTTGTACAAATTTTATTTATCCCCAGCTCTAGACTCTAGAGCAGTGGTTTTCAAACTGGGGTGCGTCTCGAAATACAGAGGGTGTGCGACAAGAGAGAAGGATAACCTTAAATTTTATTTTTTAGTAATTATATATATATATATATATATATATTATATATATATATATATAGTCTGGTGGGGTGCTTCAACCCATTCGATTTTTGTTATGTAAAAAAAACCCACTCCATATCTCGGAATATATGATGTTTAGAACCAAAAAATTTGGTGGACCTATTAACCCCATCGAGTATGAGTGAAAAAAAGTGTTATAATGGTTCAAATTCGATTTTCTGAATTTTTGGAAATTTTTAAAAATTTTCAAAAATTTCACAAGTTTTGAGCTCATTTTTGACTGATTTTTTGGGACTTTCCAGCAGTGGCTGCATCAAGAAATCTATGAATTAGTATAATATCGAATTAAATTATGTTGGTCCCATCATAGATCTCATCCCAGAACAAATTTCATGAAATTTTATGCAGCCCATCAACACACACATACCATCCAACTTGTACCTCAAAAAAAACCCATGTGTAATGTAAAAAAAACCCACCTCCAAATTAATTGAAAATGTGCATGTATATGCGCTATAACTCCTGTCAACATGCTGTAAGGTTGTTTTTTTCCTTCTGTCAGTGTGGGGTCTAAAAAAAAAATATAATAAAAAAATGTTACTACATCAATGGGTTATTAATTTTTGCATATGCGGATTGAACTTAGTGCGAGTAATATAAAATTCACGGATTATGACACTTTTTTTTTTTGTCGTAGGTTTTAATATGGGTCTATCCATTTTTTGCGTACCAAAATAATGGAAGTTGGCCGCTCGATAATTTTTGAAATCTTTTATATTTTGCATGGCGTTAATGTTATCCCTGGAAAGTTCAAAACCACCGTTCGTTTTTGTAGATTTACTCTGGTTGTAACAGGGTGAGCCAAAATGTTTGACCAGGTGGAGCAAAATTTATCACTTAATAGAGGTAACATTTTAAGTCATATCTCCATATTGGTAATTCTTATACCAAATTTCATAGAGAGTGATTTGTTAGGGATACTTTAAGGTACATTTGGCCTTTCCTGTTTTTTTTTGGGAAAATAATATTTCACCATGAAAATGAATCCGAAAAATTGTGTTAAAAATCGAAGAAATTTCCATTTTCGTGGGTGTATTATTAAAAGAAGGAAATAATTTAACGATATAAAATTTTGTGTGATGATACATACTAAAGTAGGGTTTAACTTAAATCTTATTTGAAGTTTGGTAAATATTTTAAAAAAAATTTACAGGGTGTCCAAAAATCAATTTTTCGGAAAATCGGTAACTTTGAACCTTAATATCTCTGATGGGGTAAGTGCTAAAAATCTGAAATTTTCACACATTATACTACTACCATAGATGTTCCTTCACCTGCAATATTGACTTTGGTATTTGTTTGTTTTAAGAAATACAGCCATTCAAAAATGCAAAAAAAAAATTTTTTTAAGTTGTGTTATGAAAGCTATTATTATAGTTATTATAGTTCAAGACAATACATAGACAAATTAAATAGTGTGGCATTAAAAAAAATTGACAACAATTATTAAAAAATTTAATTTTTTAAATCGTATAAATGAAATTACCTAAAACTTCTGTAAAATTCATGAATAACTAATAATTTGGTGAAAAATTATATATATGATATCTAATATATATATATTATTATATAATATATATATTTATATTTATAGATGCAATGGATATATATATATATATATATATATAGTATATATATATATATATATATATATATATATATATATCATAGGTATGATTATAACAAAAAAAAAACCTATAAATGCAAAATAATAAAATTGTGCAGTATAATACTGGTATATATATATTTATAAATATATTTAAATATATATATATTATTATATATATAATATTATATAAAATAAAACTATATATATATATATATATATAATATTATGAAATATATATCAGATATATATATATATATATATATATATATATATATTTACTTTGCGCTGTATCTGTGATTGTTCAGAAGAAGAGAGATTTCTTCGGAAACTTTGTTTGAGATGTAATTTCTGCCTGTTAATGCCATTTTTTATTTCAAGCCCAGAAAGTTTTCGTAAAATATTTTTCATTGGGATCCATACCCGATCGCAATCTGACATCTTGAATGAAGTTCTGGGTCCGGAAGGATGATAAAAATATATGTAAACATCATCGTTCTCCACACTTATTTCTTTTACCTTTCCAATCCACCATTGGTCATCATATACGCAAGCTACTGTGTCATTTATCTCTACACTTAATGAAACAATTTTGCTGACACAGTGGTCTTCGTAAACGTCAGTTTTTGAGGTTGGATAGCACCTAATTATGTTCTCTGAAAGTGGAAAGAATTTTTGAAAGTTTCTTGTTCCAATTCTCAAACAATTTTTATATCTCGTTTTAAGTCTTTCAATGTGTTCATGAATTTCTTCTTCTTTTACGAGAAAATAAGTTATTCCTCTTATTTTCTCTTTGCAGAATGAATATATATATTTGGTCAATATTAAGAATTTGGTGTGTTGTTGTTCTTTGTAAGCTGACTTTGCTTAATTCGCGCTTTGTTGTTCCCACCCAAAACCCCAATACAGGCATTTTTCTCGTGCAAGATGCAAAGAAATGCCATTCAGCTTTAATGCGAAATCTTTTTGGTGATGGCAAATGTTTAACAAAAATAGATTACATTAATATAACTGGCATATGAGCTGCGACGTGAAGAAAATTGTTGCTGTTAATGTTTAGGCAAATTAGTTTTAATATAGTTTAACTACAAATGTTTGGGAAGAAGTGAACACTGATGTTTGTGCTCTTAAGTGTTACTTAAAAGTCTAAAAGAGAGTGACTTCTTAATTTACTATTTTCATCTCTAAAATATAGAACAAATGGGTGCAAAGTAGCTTGGTCATTGACCCAATGATACCCTTGAAATTCGTCTTGGACTACGTACGTGTAGTTCTCAGCAAAATCAGCCTAGATTATGCATTCATTTTCAGAAAGTTTTTCTTTCTTTTCTTTCAAAAATTTCGATTGAATTTTTGAAATATAATGGTGACTTTTGAGATTTGCCAAATTTTCAACCATTGAAAATATTGATGAGTAAATATATATATATTATAAATAATATATATATATATATATATATATTATATATATATATATCATATATATATATATATATATATATATATATATATATATTTATATATATATATTATATATATATAATATATATATATATATATATATACATTTTTTTAAAAGTTATTGAGATTTTTTTGTTATTTACAGTAGATATAATGATACATTCTTATGTATATTAACCTTAAAATTAAATTTTTTTTAACATTGTTTTCATTTCTCCTTGATGCCACACTATTTCATTTGACTATGTATTGTCTTGAACTATAATAACTATAATAATAACTATCATAACACAACTTAAAAAATTTTTTTTTTGGCATTTTTGAATGGCTGTATTTCTTAAAACAAGCAAATACCAAAGTCAATATTGCAGGTGAAGGAACATCTATGGTAGTAGTATAATGTGTGAAATTTCAGATTTTTAGCACTTACCCCATCAGAGATATTAAGGTTCAAAGTTACCGATTTTCAGAAAAATTGATTTTTGGACACCCTGTAAATTTTTTTAAAAATATTTACCAAACTTCAAAATAAGATTTAAGTTAAACAGCCTACTTTAGTATGTATCATCACACAAATTTTAATATCGTTAAAATTATTCTTCTTTTAATAATACACCCACGAAAATGGAAATTTATTCGATTTTTAACACACAATTTTTTCGGATTCATTTTCATGGTGAAATATTATTTTCCCAAAAAAAAACAAGAAAGGCCAAATGTACCTTAAAGTATCCCTAACAAATCACTCTCAATGAAATTTGGTATAAGAATTACCAAATATGGAGATATGACTTAAAATGTTACCTCTATTAAGTGATAAATTTTTGCTCCACCTGGTCAAACATTTTGGCTCACCCTGTTACAACCAGAGTAAATCTAACAAAAACGAATGGTGGTTTTGAACTTTCCAGGGATAACATTAACGCCATGGCAAAATATAAAAGTTTTCAAAATTATCGAGGCGGCCCATACAGCGTAGGAAAAAATGGATAGACCCCATATATAGGTGTCTACCCCTATGTTATAAGGTATAGGGAATCGATTCCCGTGGTTTATAACGGATTTGAGGCATTCCTACCACAGTTTAGTATGAGTTATTACCCCTACCCCCCTTTTCCAGTGCACCTATATATGCAACTTTTTTATTTCTGAAGCTACAGAGCTGAACTTGGTGTCGAACAGTATGTTTTGAAGGTATGCGAGTCCGATATCCCGAGGTGTTTGAGGGCCATCAGAGAATGCGCTGAAAGTGTTTAGTGTGGTGGCGTGAGCCACCTCTCTAACACTTTCGAGCCATTTTTTATTTTTTCAAGGAATATGTCCCTGAGTTTGGTGTTGACTAGTATGTTTTAGGATGGTCTGCGAATCAATTACCGGTATTACTGAGTTGATCGGAGCAAATCCTTAGGGCAATTTTAACACCGGGTGTTTGCGGTTGCTCACATGTATATTTTTTAGATTTTTAAGAGTTTTCCTAGTTAAGGTATTATTTTAAACTTACTACCGTGGTTTGATGAAGGTGCTGCCTGCCTGGCCCTGAGGTTTCATGCCCACATCCAAGGACTTAGAAGGTTGAAAATGGAGAAAGTTGAGTGGACAGAGAACGAAATGAATAGCGTAATGGAGTTTTAAATTAACGTGCCTGAGCACATGCACCGATACCGGAGCCTAGACAGGATTTTCTGCTCCCGCTACATATTGGAAGTCAAAGAGGTAGCTTATATCCTGTTTTCAATGATGTAGAACCTCATTTTTGAAGGGTTTCAACAATCCGCAAATGCGTTTGAGGACAACCCTTGAACGGGGGGTCCCCATTGAAAAATAGAAGAAAAAGACAGAGAAGGAGGTAATGGAATTTATGCTACAAAAGTTATGTCCATTAGAAACTGTCTTAGATTCTCATATATTCTTTGGGGCTATCGACAGTACCTTGGCACCAGGAAATTCTGTCAAGATCAGTGACCAGACCTTGCTCAAAATTCGCAAGATCTAGGGGCAATTTATAAAGAGATTAAGATAATTATTCTCATAAAAACCTATTCAAGGAGGGGGGTAGGGGATGTAAGTAAAAACCTATTCAAGGAGGGGGGTAGGGGATGTAAATAAAAACCTATTCAAGGAGGGGGTCTAAAGGGTGTTGGGGATGTAAACTGCAACAAAATCAATGCACTACCAGCCTCACAACGAGCTTTAACCATTCAATTCAAGATCTATTTTAAGGCAGATAAAATGTTTTTATTTTTTTTATTTTTTTTATTTTAATTTAAAAAATTTTTCTTTATTTTTCTTCATTTTTTTTTATTATTACCTTAAAAACATTTTATAAATAGAAAGCTCCTAAAATTATATTGCAGCACTAGAGGGGTTTTGGGAAATGGTTTTTTTTTACAATAAACATGTTTTTTTTTTTAATACAATGGTTTTTTTTTACAAATATTTTGTTTTTTTCAAAATAATTTCAAAAATTTTTTAACAAAAGACAATTTTTTTACTGGGTTATATAGCCTAGGACTAGCCGTTCTAAGAAATTATTATAAAACTCTGCAGTGCCAATTAGTTTAATAGTTATTGGCACAAATAGGGTAAATGGGTTATTTTTACATAACAGTTATATTATATATATATATATATATAAATATTATAAAAAATATATATATATATATATATATATATATATATATATATATATATATATATATTATATATATATATATATATATATAATATATATATATATATGTATATCTCCATTATATATATATATAATAAAAAAAAAAATCTTCAATTAGGCCCAGTAAGGGCTATAGTCCTGTCCTGGGGACGAAATACATGCAAAGGTAAAGGATGGGCGTGGTAGAGCCTTAACATCGGCACCACTTAATTTCCATTTGTAGCAAAGCACACCACAAATGTACTCATTAACGTCTGAGTGCGACGAAGCTAGAGTTAATAGAGAATAGCTCACATTCTCTCGCTCCAACCCAGACTCGAACCTGGGCCCCCTCGCTTGCTAAGCTAGTGGGCTATCTACCACTGAGCTAGGAGCGCTCTATGTATATATATAATATATTATATATATATATATATATATATATAATATATATATATATATATATATATACTATATATATATTATATATATATATTGTAAAGCATAGGGGTATATGGAATCTATTTTTTTATTTTTGGCTGTGTGCCACTAGAAAAAGATTGGGAACCACTGCTCTAGAGTATTAAAACTACCGGTTCAAGTTTGAAAATATTATTTCATATTTAAAGTTTTCGAAAGTAATAGAGTGGATTGTCATTTTATCATGATATTTGTTCCCATATATACTCATTTTCTTCTATATATTTTTTTTGTATATCATAACTGAGTAAATGACAAATCAATTACAGAATTTTTTAAGATACCGTATTTGAAAAATTGGAAAGTTTCGGTAAATACTGGCCGGAACCAAGTTAGTTCTGGCCAGAACTGGAGCTTATAAAAAATCGAGGTTTCAGCTGGAAGTTCAAACCGGAACCTAATTCTGGTACATCCCTAATATATATATATATATATATATATATATATATATATATATATATATATATATATATATATATATATATATATATATATATATATATATATATATTAATCAATCAATGAATGTCACCTAAACCTGGATAGATCTGCATTTCCGTAAACTTTAAGCCTAACAAAATGCAACTTTCTTTTCCTTTTATATATAATATATATTATATATATATATATTTATATAGTTATATATATAATATATATATATATATATATATATATATTATATATATATAGTTAATTGTTATACCCCAGAGAGTTGTCACCCCCGATTTTTTATGAAAATCACAGGACATACTCTAGAAAAAATAATAATAAAGAATAGTGAAAAACGAAAATCGTCGCTCTCCTTAGAAAAAAAGTTTACAGCCTCTCAAGTTGTCAAAAACCCCATCAGGATTTGTTTATTAAAAAAAAACTCAAAAAAATTTTTTTTATGAAATCACAGGATATACTCTAAAAAAATAATAATGAAGAATAGTGGAAACGAAAATCGACAGTCTCTTTAGGAAAAAAAGTTACAGCCTCTAAA